>PVIA01003803.1:0-43852 GCA_004024845.1 Tonatia bakeri
GGACAGGCAGGAAGTGGCCAGAGGAGAGAGAAGAGGGAATTTTAGGGGAAAAGGGGAAGGGTTTGCAGGAACAAAGTTAAAAGACACATGGATAAAACTAGGGGGAGGGTGGTAATGGGAGGGAAGATGGGAGGGGGGTGGGTGGGCTTGATTGGGAGTAAAGGGGAGAAAAATGTACTTAAACAATCATTAAAATAATTTAAAAAATTTAAAAAAAAAGGAGGAAGCAACCCAAATATCCAACAACAAAATGAACAAAATGTGGTATATACATACTATTATTCAGCCATAAAATGGCATGAAGTACTGAAACATGCTACGTCATGGAGGACACTTAAAAACATCATGCTAGCTAGGCAAAACCAGACACAAAAGGTCATATATTGTATGGTCCCATTGATATAAAATATCCAGGTTAGGCAAACTCACAGAGCTAGAAAGCAGATTAGTTTTTTCCAGAGGCTGGGTAGATTGGTAATGGGGAGCTACTACTTAATGAATAAAAGGATTCCTTTTGGAATGAAGAAAATATTCTGGAACTAGAGAATACTGATGGTTGCATGAAATGGTGAGTATAGTAAATGTCATTGTACATTTTTTAATGGTTAAAATGGTAAATTTTGTATTACATGTATTTTACAGTAAAAATTAGTTTTAAATTAAAGAATGGTTTTAAAAGATTTTATTACAAGAATTAGCCCTGGCTGGTGTGACTAAGTGGATTGAGCACCAGCCTGTGAACCAAAGGGTTGCTGGTTCAATCCCCAATCAGGGAACATGCCTGGGTTGTGGGCCAGGTCCTCAGGTGGGGGTGTGTGAGAGGCAACAACACATAGATATTTCTCTCTTTTTCCCTCCCTTCCCCTTTCTCTAAAAATAAATAAATAAAATCTTTTAAAAATTTTTCTTTAAAAAAAGATTTTATTACAAGATTAGAGGATATGAGGATGTTTTCATAGTTTGCAAACCTATTAAGTTCTAATGTGTCTCTGTAGCACCTTTTTATATCCTACATCAAAAAAGGTTTTACAAAAAAGGTTAATTTTTTACCATGCTAGACAAAAATTCATAGGCTTGTTAAATATAAGAGTATATCATGTATCTGGTCAAAAATGAATTATCCTTTTTAATATCAAGGAAAATAATTCAACGAAGTGTTAAATTTGAATCAAGTGTTTCCAGGTGAACAAATCTCTTCATCAAATACAAAGCAAAAATTTTGTAGGAATGTGAAAAATATTAATGAAGCACAAGCATGGATATCATATAAAGCATAATTATCCAAATTGCCATTAGTAATGCACTTTTCTTTTTAATGAGCAATTTGTTTTGGCAATCTTATGTAGATGAGAACAGAACATGTTTATAACACTCCTGCCATTCACAGCTTTAAACAGAATGGTCTTTAAAACAAACAGAAAACCCAGCTACTGTAAAAAAAAAAGACTTATGAATGCTAAAATTAAAAAACAAACAACTTCTGAAATTCTTGAGATGCACATGCCAAAATAGAAGAAGCCGATTTCCTGAACTATACACACAGGTACAAGATCATAATTTCAAGAGTGTAGTGACACACCACGTTGAGGCCTTTCACAGCAGACTCAGGAACTGGGTTCAAAAAGGATTCTTGATTTCTGGTTTGGTGAAGTTCTCGAGGAGCAGATTACTATGAGAATATATGGCCCAGAACTCATAACAACAGAAAAGGCCCATCAAAAGCCACAACTAAAACCAAAGTACTGAATCTTTTATTCTCCCCTCAATGTACATTTAGACTAGTTTCATATTGACTTTATGTAACTACTTGACTTAGAGGATTTGAATGAAGCAGTGTTTATACTTCTACTTGATTTTTCTAAAATGAAATTTAAGAACATATAGCCACCTTGAGGATTCTTGGGAATTTTACTCACCCTTTACCATACCTTCTCCCCTCTCCTACATTCCTATGGCATTATTCCTAAATCACCACAAAACTAAAATGAATTTAAAAAATAACAAAGTTGACAAATATGAATCCAGTAAAAGAAATCACTAGGAAGAAGATTTTAAGGTCTGTGGTTTTATAACTTTCTTCAACATCTGAATTTTAAAGGTCTTCTCTAGAAACTTTTTTAAATAAAAGTTTTATTGGAGAAAAATAGAACCACCACATACACAGGGAAAAGAGCACAAAAATTCAACTGATACAGAATAACTGAAAAGTCACAATTATCCAATGTTTGCAATTATCTTTCAAGTTCTTAAGCAGCTCCCTTCAACTTGTTTTTTAATGCAACCAATTTTTCAGCTGAACTACCATCAAGTTTTCAAAAAATTAAGAGCCTGAGGGAAGGGACCAGCTCTCAAGATGATGAAGGTGACGCCAAGAGTCTCCTCCTAACAGGAACAATTCTACATAAAAATTCCTTAAGAGTCACTATCAAGTCTTCTGGAATGGTCTACATATCTCAGGTACCATCAGGGATGAGTTAGAACACTGACGTAGATGGCCCAGTATGGAGAAAGGCACACAAAATAGTTTCATTTCCTTGTCAGATGAGCTCATATAAGGAAACCAAAGGAGGTGATAATATATAGGTAATGGCTATTCAAAAGAAATTAGGAAGGCATTCAAAATACCACATATTGTTACACAACAGTGTGCACAATGGTGCAATTAGACACAGACAACTTTGTTCAAATAGCTGTTTATGGGTCTTTTGAGAACTCAAGAAAACATCAATAGTGGACAGAAAAAAACAAGTCTCTGGCTAGGTCCTAGGTATGCTTCCTCGTGGCTCCAAAGAGTCAGGAAATATATTGGTGCAAGAAGCATTAAAGCAGTTTTGATTTAAAAAAAACAAAGGTTCTGCTTTTCCTTCATGATCAGTTCATTTCAAAGCTTTAAGGAAAAACAAATTAAGAAAAAAATCCCAAACAAGAAACCTACAAAAAAAAAAAAACCCACTGGTGGTAAAGAGAAGCCTTTTACTTGCATTATCAACTTGAAGAACAATACTTTTGCTATTTTCTATGTCTGAACAACACCCCTGAAAAGAAGGTGTTCAATCATTATGAGAACTTTTCAATTTTGAAAGGAATTAAGAGTAACATGACATAGAATTCAAAATTCCAACTGGGGGATGTGTGGAGAAAATGAGGGAGGACCTTTACACGTAGGGCTTTAGGAAGTTAGAATAAAAATGGTAGGACAGGCTTATTTACCAACAGAGTTGGGGTGTTTCCAAAAGAACTTTGGTAGAAAAAAATAGGAATGCTAAATCCTAAAAAGCCTGTAACAATCTACAATTGGTCCAAGTTACAGACAAAACTGTTCAAACAACATTAAAGTCTAAAGGAAGTTCAAAACGAGTTGATGGAATTTTTAGTTGTGTAAAAACTTATAAAATATGTGGGTTTTGGTCTCCTTTGCAATGTTTACACTGTATTCATTTTTAATATGAAGAAAGAGTTGGATTTTTCTCTCCTATTGTGTTCTTCTAGTACAAATGATCAGCAGTTTTCTATTTCAGCTATTTTTATAAGTACCTGTTAATCAGCACAGTAAACTCAGGGCTAAGTCATATACACACATCCCATAACCACAAATGGAGCCTCTGAGGATGTGTATATACAAGAGATTACATAAACAACTGGCCCTCTACTCGAAAACTTGTTTCCAAATAAATTTTTTCAAAACATCCCTTTGAGTGTAACAGAACATTACTCAGTAAAATATTGATAGCTATGACAACTTATTTTTCTTTTCAAGGGAAATCACAAAACAGGTGAACAGCCAAGTCCAGGGTGGTTTTTCTATTTGATAAATACATCCAGAACTCTGTACAGTAAATAAAGTTTGCATGCAGTTTAAGTATCTTTAAATGACATTTTAAGCAAATAAACCTTTGCTTCATAATTAATGGTGTATAAGAATCCCACGTTTTTAATAGCCATAGGGACCTCTTCCCCAGTTCCAAAGAGGAATCATGAAGACCGAGTACTTTCTCAAGAGTTTTCTGCACATCATACTAAATAACATGCAAAGAGTTCAACAACATTCTTCTTTAAGTATTACTCTTTTAATGGGCATGTTAACCACTGAAAATGTCCACTCAACTATTTCCATTACACTGCTTCATTTGGTCATTGGTAGTATAAAAGAAGTCAAACAATATAGGATCAACAAGTTAGGTTTATCCACTGGCTACAGCATGAGACAGAAAATGCTCCAAGGCCAAAATTTTATGCAATGTAGTTGTACTGATTTGGATTTTCTTTATCTCTCTCCATGTAGTCCCGGTCAATTAAGGATTCTATTCTCTTCTTAAGATCAGCAGGCTGTAAGAGAAGGTAAATTTTCAGTGCAAAGCTCTTATGCATTGGCTCAAGCCCATTCACCAATATACCATTAAAAAAAGAACAGTTCTGGCTCACTGACAATGTATTTAATCTCTTAATTTTTTTTTTATTTTGAGTTTTTAAAAAATCAAAGTTTTTAAAAGATAAAGTATAATAAAAAATAAACCAGGTTAAGAAATGTTTTAAACTATACGCAAACTGTCACACTCTGTCATATTATAATACAATACTTTCTATTACTTTTCTATTTTAAAGAGGTCTTCTAAGAACCAGGCTATTCTCTACACAAATACAAAAGATGAACTCATAACTTCACATGAAAAAACATTATAAGTTTAGGGAGACAGAATGCTATCTAATTTTGCTAAGACAGTTTGTAAAGATAGGTAGACCTTATATTTGGGCAAGAGCTATTTCTCAAAGTCAGGTTGCATTTCCATTACATAAAAAAATGTATTGAAGAACAAAAAAATGTACTGCATAAATCACTATTTACAAGAACACTACAACAAATGGTGTGATAAGTATATTCTAATAATTCAGATCTTTATATTCCAGGTTTGATGGAAGATTTAACTGTTACCTACCATAAATAACTTGGAATTTTGAATCCTACTTGTGGTTTAAAAAGATTGAGAAAGCTTATAAGTTTGTTTTCATGATTGTATTCTTAGTTTTTAGATGGCAAATTCCATTCTTTTGTATCTAGCCTATAAAAATATAATTTTGCTTGCTATTAGTGAGTTTTTCAGATTGTGTAAAGTGGCCACATGATCAACAGGGTTAAAAAAGGGAATTCTGATGGGGCAGCCAAAGTATCAGCCATAAGCACAGTAATTCCAAGGTTTGAAAATCAAAATGACTTTCTCTTAATTATGGTGAACCTAGAATATCAGCACAACTTCCTCTTACCTTCTCTAGCATCAGTAACCTTTCTGGCTGGAGGTGAAATGGTTGTTAGGCAGACCATGAGGGTGGAAGTGTGGTAATGAGGAGGCAGTGTTAGGTTTGAAGAAGAGAGAAAGCCTACCTTATTAGCATTAACAGCTAATGAGCAGCTATTATATGCCAGGCCCAGTGCTAAGTTTTTTACACACGAGGTCTGTCCAGAAAGTATCCAGCCATGTAATATGAAAAAGAGACATTTATTAAAGGTGATAAGATACAACAAAACATTGTACATAGGACAGTGAAGCCTCAGTCCCCTTCCAAGCAGGCACCTTGGGACCTCACACAGTTCTCCCAGTCGCCATCAGCTGCCCCGTCATGTTTTTCTGAATCTCATCGACGATCTGAAATCTCTTCCTTTTCAAAGGTGATTTTAGTTTTGGGAAAACCAGAAGTCGCAGGGCACCAAATGTGGGCTTGTAGGGAGGCTGAGTCATCTGGATGATTTGATATCTCGCCAAAAAACTCTGCACAAGACGTGATGCATGAGCAGGCATGTTGTCATAATGAAGGCCCATAGATGCAAGCCTTCTGAATCATCCGAATAGGTTCCAAGGAGGAATGTTGAGGCTTAACACAAAGTTTGATGCAGATTCGTTGCTCTACTCAGTCATTTTGAATGCGACGGCCACACAGTACACATGCTCACTCAACGGCGCTACTGCCCCCACTGACTAGTACAGTGAAGTTGTCATTGTTCACGCATGCGCATTCCAGTCCACTCTCCTTGGCTGCCAGGTTACATCAATGTCGCACAAACTGTTTTCATTATATTAATAATGGTTGGACTTTTTCCAGACAGATGTCGTATATTATCTCATTTGGAAATCTTCAAAAACTTGGAAAACAGTGCGGTGCACCACCACATTGTCTAAGCCTTTTTATTATTGGGAATTAACACTGCAGTACCCATTTAATAACCAATTTCAGTTTGCCAGAACAACGGCTAAACTTTTTAAAAAAATGATTAATGATGGCTAGTTATCTGTATAGAGTTTCTAATGGTCACTCATAAGCTAACTAAACAAAAGATTTAATTAAAAATAACAGATCTTCCCTGGCTGGTGTGGCTCAGTGGACTGAGGGTCAGCCTGCAAAACAAGGGATTGCTGGTTCGATTCCCAGTCAGGGCACATGCCTGGGTTGCTGGCCAGGTCCCCAGTGTGGGGTGCATGAGAGGCAACTACACGTTGATGTTTCTGTCCCTCTCTTTCTCCCTCCCTTCCCAAGAATAAATACAATCTTTTTAAAAAATAAAATAACAGATCTGTCAAATACCAAGCTGTGTGCGTATATGTGTGTATACATATGTGTGTGTATATTTCAATTACAGTTGATATTCAGTATTATTTTATATTAGTTTTGGATATACAGCATAGTGGTTAGACAATTGTATAATTTACAAAGTGATGCCCCTAATACTTCTAATACCCACCTGAGCCATATACAGTTATTACAATATAACTGATTATATTCCCTATGCTGTAATAATGTATTTCAAGGAAGAAAAATAACAAAAATAACAAAATAGCTCAAAAGAAATATAGTGAATGAATCTGAAAAATTCAAAGACCCATTTAGCAGCTAAACTTTTAGGTATAAGACCTTTTATAAATTGTTTTCCCTCTTTGGTCACAACTGTCCACATATGCCAACAATGGGTTTTTGGAATTATGTATATGAACATGAGAAATTAAAGTTTTGACCCTCTAGTCCTGGCCAGCATGGCTCAATCAGTTGGGCATCAGCCTGAAAACCAAAAGGTCACTGGTTTAATTCCCCATCAGGGTATATGCCTGGGTTGGGGGTTGCAAGCTCCATGCCCCATCCCCAGTGGGGGTACTTGCAGAATGCAACTAACTGGTGTTTCTCTCCCTCTCTTTCTCCTTGCCTTTCATTCTCTCTCAAATAAAATAGAATAATTTTAAAACTTTTGTCCCTCCACATGAACTTAAGACTTTTAATTTGTGTTTAGAAGATTCGTGTTTGAGCCCTGGCTGGTGTGGCTCAGTGGGTTGCGTGTCATCCCACAAACAGAAAGGTTATGGGTTCAATTCTCAGTCAGGGCACATTATAGGCTGGGTCCCCATTGCGGGGCACTTGAGAGACAACCACACATTGATGTTTCTCTCCCTTTCTTTCTTCCTCCCTTTCCCTCTGTCTGAAGATAAATAAACGGAATCTTTTGAAAAAAGTTCATATTTGAAAATCTAATGTATTCTCTTTTATATATAACAAGCTCATTATGAAAACACAGAAGTACCTACCTTTACTGGAAATTTCAACTGGTTGTACACTTCTGAAACCAGGAGATTGTGGCTAAGTGTCTTCCTCATCTTCATAATTCGAACAATTGCAGCATCAATTTGATACTGTCTGTCTTGAAATACTCTTTCTGTAGTGCTTGCTTGTTCCTCAACCTAACAAAAGTTTTATTAACAAAAGAAACTTTTAAATTTAGGAATTGTATCTGAAGTAAAACTTGATTAATCTGTATACGAATTGTACAGTTTAGGAACACGACATACTGCTAATGTGTTAACTATGCTGAATTATCTAAACAAACATTATAAATACAGAAAATCACAGGAAAAAACAACGAACATAACTCCTTTCTGTCCCAATTACATTGCCCTGTACCTATGAAGCAATGACTCTATTAAGTAACAGAAAAATACCATCTTTGAGTTGCTTTTCTAGAAGTAGAGACCCGTTGATTATGAATTTATCATTTTCTTTTACTCTGCCCTTGAATTCCTCTAAAAGTGTCACAGGGGTGGTTGACTAAATTTCTGTATGACATTATCTTCTCCGTTAAAATGATTGACTCTGACCTCTGACTCAAAGTATGGCACCGAGTAGCTAAGCTCATGGAGTCAACTTTTTACAAAAATGATTTTGAGATAATATATAAATCAGAAATACACACTATTAGTGCTTACATTCATTTGAGACTAACAAATTTAGGAGTTTAGGAGTCAGTTTACCAATTTTATTGCTAAAACAAGAACGTTCATCTTTAGCACCTAAATCAAAAGAATAGTTTGGGCTTTTTGCCGGCAATTTCATTCTGATACAGCAGAACTGTTTTAAAAGCACACAGTAATCTTCTAAGGGAATATGATACCTTTGATGTGAATGTGAACAAGACACGAACTTGTTTGAGATACTGACCTCTGTCCCACATTAAAACCTTTTCTCAAGCCTTGCACTAAACCTACTGGAACTGAAACCAACTGGTTTCAAGAAATGCTGTAGTTGCTGGTTTCCTTAATAAATGTCTGTTACAAATTCAAAAGGCAAACACCCAAATTTTCACTGTTAATCAAAGAAATATTAAATCACTCATATTTTTCATCGAGCAAGTTGGCAAAGATTTAAAAAAGAAAATACAATCTTGAGTGCTGCTGCGAAGGCACTGTTAAGACAGGTTGTCACGCTGCTAGAGCACAGGCGGCAAACAAGGCCCACAGGCCCAATCTGGCCCTCCACCTTGTTTTACCCGGCCTGCACATTGTTTCTACCCGGCAGCTGTGCCAAGCTCTCGCTTAACTGTTAAGGAGCAGTTACATTTATACAGTCCTAACATCACATTCAGCCCTTTGAAGGCAACTGCGAGGCTGATGTGGCACCTGGTGAAAATGAGTTGGACACCCCTGTGCTAGACAGAGTGTAAATTGGTGCAGCCTTTCTGGAATACAGTATAACATAATGTATTAAGCCTGAAAATGTTCAGCCCTGGCTGGTGTGGCTCGGTGGACTGAGTGCGGGCTGAGAACCAGGCATCGCAGGTTTGATTCCCAGTCAGGGCACATGCCTGGGTTGCAGGCCATGTCCCCCAGCAACCGCACATTGATGTTTCTCTCTCTCCCTCTCTAAAAATAAATAAATAAAATCTTTTTAAAAAAACTGAAAATGTTCATACTCTTTGACCCAAAATATCTATTTCCATGAATTTATCATAAGGGAAGTCTCAGAGAGATTAAGATTTTAGGTACAAAGAGGTTTATTACAGCTTTATTTCCAATACTAAAAAGTTATGAATTTAATTGCCCAATAATATATATTGGTTGGATAAATTATAATAGCCATGTAAAAGAATATTGTATGACCAACTACCATTTTATAAAGATATTTAATGTCATGGGAAAAGTCTAAAGGTTTTATGTTAAACAACAACAAAAAAAGCAGTATAGAAAACCATATTGAGCATCAAGTCCAACTGTATGCATCTCTCCATAAAAAAATCACAAAATCAAATACTCAAATACACTGGGCTAGATATAGGCATAGAAAATGTTAATGTTAGTGGTGGTGTTACAAAATTTTCTTTATAAATTGTTATTATGAATGTATTTAATTCCAATGTATTAGAAAAAGGAGAATGCAAAAGAAATACCGTTTCTTTCATCTGAATTTGATTGATCTTTATCCTGAAGAGTTTGTGTTTGAAATCATCATTACAAATGAACTTGTCACCATCTTCGATATCTTTGCCCTTCGGATTTTTTGCCAGAACTCTAGCTTTGCCACAGGCCAAAGACTGCAGTGTTCTCCTTAACTCGCCATCCTCTGAAGAAGAAACAATGGCTCAGTTATTTATTAATAGCTTATCAACAAGAACAGCTAAATTCAACCTCAGCCTAGCTTTTACCCCATCCCGTAATTAAAAATGTTTCCTTTTTATCCCAAGGTCGCTGATGACTCCCTCTCTGTTCTATCCAATGGCTTTTTTCCTGGTCATCCTCTAAAGACTTCGATTATCATTCCATGAGGATAACTACCAAATCTTCAAAAATGACATCTCACTTCTTTCTAGTCCCACATTTAAAGGTATCTCCACCTGGCTGTTTTTACTATCATCAACTCCAGTATGCTTAAAATTTTATTCATCTCCCCCATAAAACTGGATCCTCTTTCCAACTATTAGCTGTGAAGCTACCAGCCTATTTGGGAAAGAAATCCTGGAATCACCTTTGACTCTTCCTTCTCCTGTATTCTCCAGTTATCTAGTAAGTTGCTGCTTCCTTAGAGATGCCTCTTCTCCATTCTCACTGGCCTCATCCTAGTCCAAGCCCCTTACCACTTTATGCCCGAATTACCCCACTAGTTTCTGGACTGAAACTTCTTCATCCTCAAGCTGCTCTATTGTCTACTAATTCCAGATAAGTTGTCCATATAATTCACTTCCATTATGTCAAACACTTGCAACCCTACAATGTAGGTTTCATTTGCTAGATTTGTGGGGTTCTCCATGATCATGCTCCACCCATCTTACCTACATTTTTATCTCCCTATTCTGTGCTGCAGTTAAACACTTCATGACTCCTACCCACACTGTGCTTATACCTACCTCCAAGCTTTTTCTCACAATATTTCCCCTTGCACCATATGCTTTCATCACTAACTAAAACTTGAAGGCCCAGCTCAGGTTCCACCCTGTTTACGAAAGCTTTCCCAATTGTACCTATCCACAGTGATCTCTTGCTTCACCGAATTCTTAACGCACTCCTACTATGCACCAGATTGGAACTAAATAGTCGTAAATTAGTTCAAGTGTCATTTCCCCCTTTCTCAGTGGTCATATTCTGAGTGCTGAGGAAAGGGATTATTCCTTTGCATCCACCCCCTGCCTGAGCTCTGAACCTTGTGGAGTGCACATAGGTGGACACTGAATAATGCTTGCTAATCGACCGAGTCAACACAAACCTATTCCGGTAGCCTGCTTGATCTCTTCTAAACTGAACTCCTCTCCTTCATTAAACATTAGCAGTACCAGTGTTTGAAAAAGAGAGACCTGGAGTTCTTTTTTACCCTGTTGGAGAAACAGCAGTGTTTAGCCATCATTTTTTAAAAAACACATTAAAAATTAATTGAATAACTAATCCTTACAGGAAAGCACTTTTTTTCAATTAGTGGACTTAGAAACATGGATTAACAGTATCCAGAAAAGCCATTATGTTCAGTGCAGGGCTTACATATCATCCTACCTAAAACAGGAGGAAAGAGGATCGGGTGACCTTTTTACAGGTCCTTTTTTAAAGTCTTATAATTAAAACTGAACAATAAAGTGATGAAAATTAATAACTTAGCCTACATATGTGTCATTACAGATATTTATCATGAGCAGCAAGAAATCTCTATTTCAAATGTATTGTTTACTTTTTTGATTCAGGTAAGTCGTGAAAAGCTACAGGAAATCTATTCTCTAGCTCCCAACAACAAGAAAAGAAGTTTCTTGTCAAGAAGTGGCAGTGAATTTTGCATACACAGGTGGGAAGAGTAGAAGGTTTATTGCTTTTGGTTTTGCAGCAGGGTGAAATCAAGTGTGGAAAAAACCATTCTCTTACCATACTCACAAAGCTGTGATAAGCTATCACTGTCATGCATATTTTAAGGATAAATTTATAAACAAATTAAGAGGAATGACCTCAACGTCCAAGGTGAGGGTAAGAACCGAGTCTGGGGAACATTCACTTACCTCTTTAAATTCAGCCTTTAGCACACAGTGTCCTAGGGTTGACTGCCACTGAAGTTTCCTGCCACTATGTTTGCCTAGGTAAAATGTCTTGAAAATCTCCTGAAGTTTTACCATCTACAGAAAATAAAATAAAGTTTATTTAAGCTGTTTCCAATATCACTCATTCACCACTCTTTAGATTTACCTCATGCATAATAATTTCTGGATGTTTAAAGACTATCCAGTAGGTCCACTGCTGACTGATTAAGGCAATGATCCCACAATTACCAAATCTAATGGTATTTATCAGTCTTCACACTCTTGCTTTCTATGCAACATTTAATCATCATCTCTTCTGAAACATTCACCTCTAATGCCTTTTGTGCCTCTCTATACCATGCTGGTTCCTTCATCTCACTATTGCTTATTCACTGGTTTCCTTCAAAGGTTCCTCTTCTGACCACCTGCCAAATGTAAGCCCTTCCCAAAGTTCTGTCTCAGCCTTTTTCTTCCTATTTCTACATTCTCCTTCGTAATGAGGGAGGTTTACTCCCTGGATGTCCATGATTACCTCCATGGAGGATTCTCAGTATCTATTTCTGTTGCTTTAACCCCTTTTCTAAGCTACAGTCCTAACTCAGACATTTCTCCAAGGAGTTAGGATGGATTTACTCAAGCACCTGTCACTCAGCAATTGAACCTCCAGGTGACATATGGGTAAGATTTTTTGAGAGCTGGAAAGAGTGGTGAGTGCAATCTGGGGAACTGAAAAAAGACTCAGGGAAATTGGCCCTGAACCCCAAAACTTGGCACCTTTAGCTATGCCCTAATATTCATGTAAGACAGGGTCCCTAACCCCGGGCAATGAACTGGTACGGATTTGTGGCCAGTTAGGAACCAGGCAGCACAGCAGGAGGTGAGCAGCGGGTGAGCGAGTGAAGCTTCATCTCCATTTGTTCTGGATTAAAGTCAAGGAGGAATATCCTGAGACTGCCACAAAAGCACTGAGAAGCCTGCTTCCATTTCCAACTTCCTATCTTTGTGAAGCAGGGTTTTCTGCAGTGACAGCAACCGAAACGAGATTAGAGAGTACACTGAACATAAGCAACACACATAGGGTGTCAATGTCTCCCATCACCCCCAGATGGGACCATTTAGTTGCAGGAAAGCAAGCTCAGGGCTCCCACTGATTCTGCATTATGGTGAGTTGTATAATTATTTCATTATATATTACAATGTGGTAATAATAAAAGTAAAATGCACAATAAATGTAATGCACTTGAATCATCCTGAAACCATCCCCCATCCCATTCATGAAAAAATTCTCTTCCACAAAATGGGTCCCTGGTGCCAAAAAGGTTGGGGACCACTGATATAAAAGTAATATAAATAGAGCAAAATATTAAAACACTTGGTACTTGGTGTGCTTACTGACACAAACTTTAAAAAAAGTATCTTTTTCAATAACAAGCAAAATAGAAGTGTCGTGTATTTCTATGCTTAAAACTTAAGTCCTAAGCAGCAACTCTTACCTCTGGTGGTAAATGCACTTCCATAGGCACATATGTTGGCCAATAACCCATTGTCAGGATATTCACAGTTAATTCAATATTCCCAGGTACGTTCTGGTTCTGCATATACTACAATTAAGATCAAACACACATACTGAGATCTTAAAACTAAAAGTTCATACATGTCATGTCATGATAACAACCCATTGCAGAAGTTCCCCATTAAAATTCCATGCAAATACTGATCATCTCTAAAATAAAAGACAACTATTAAAGGATTATAAATGAAGCCTATGTTAAATGCACTACAAAAGTGCATTGGTTAACATTTTGTTACAATGGCACACAAGGATCATATGACCTCGTTAGAGGCATTATCAACTAAAGTAGTTTCACACATAAAGCTGGGCAGTTATAGATTGTCTCTTCATTGTTTTCCCCATACCACCAGCAGTCCCCACCTTCGGAGACCCCTATGTGGCTTGGAACACCTTGCAGCAACCCCCATTCCTCACCCCACCAGCCAGCCCAAGTCTCCGGTTTTTCACTTGCTCCACTGCCTGTTTGCAGGGGATGACCTGAAGTGGGGAAGGAAGAAAAAGGGGAAAGGGCAAAGCAGATAAACCCTATTCTGTAGCTACTGTAGGACGCATGATCCTACTGACCCTGATCTTTCTCTTGAGTCTTCAACTCTCACTTCCCACTGTAGTGATATAGTTAGTGGTAAAAAAAATCATCATTAAAACCCCAAGAGAGGAAAATCTAATTTGCTGTCACTATACCTATGCTCTTAAATATTTCAAAACCACTTCTAACAACATCTGTGAAACTGCAATTCTAGTTTTTCATTCCCAATGTCCCCAAAGGCCTTACACAACCACTCTGGTCACTTCTCCCTCTCCACTGCCAGCTTTGAACATGAGAATCATCAACAGCAGTGACTAGTAGATGCTGGAGAAAGTCTTGTTCTCAGTATCCAGCTGCAGCTTTTCTAGTCCTGACTTCAGCTCAATACATTTTATTTCTATTTTGGTGTTATCTTGAGTGTACACTGAGAATACTGAAGTAGGTCACATATATTTCATTGGTGTTTTTTTTTCTCTACTATGAATATTGTTCAAGTTGCTATGAAATATTAACAAAAACATGTTTCTATTTATCCTTTTCAGTACAAACCACAGCAAATAAGTAACTAAATATATTTAAGTTCAAGGAATTTAGTAAGAGTTTAACTCACTTTTACCTGTTTGAACTGAATCATGATGTCTTTAGAAAGTTCCATGTCTTTAAACATTCCTTCAAGTTTGCTGGTGAAAGCAGCTCCACATTCTATTAAAATGTTTATATATTTGTAATATTTCAAAGTTGTTAAAAGCAAAGAATTTTAAAATTGAAAATGTGAATATAAAACTCACTTAAGCATGAAACAGGATCAGTAACTATTCATAAGAATAAAAAAATCCCTACCCAAAGGGTATGCCCCACTAACTGAGAATTAAACTCTTTAATCCTGTAGTGACTCTATCTCATATTTAGGCATAAAATAAATGGGAAATTTTTATACAAGTAATAAAAACAAGAACAATGCTTTATTTTTAAAAAACTGCAACAGATCTGTATGTTTCCAACAACAGATTGGAAAACTCATGAGCTTACTAAATTTACATTTTTATCATATGAACATAGAATAAATGACAAAACGCTAAAAATTATGCTAACATTTCCCCCTAGAAATCAAAGAAGAAAATGAACAGAAAAAATGACAAACATACCATGTTTAAGTTTGGACAGCATTGATTTTTCAGCATCTACAGATGCACTCTTCCCAACTAACAGACGTTTGGCTAAGTCTTTCTTATAGAAGGCCTCAAAAACATCCTTGCCTATGTTAAATAATAAAATACAACTCTCATAATATTTCAATAAAAAGTTCTCACCAAATTGCTATCAAGTATTTAATAAATCACACTATTATTCCAAGTTATTTAAATTTATACATTTTATCCAAGTTCACTAAATGCAAGAAACATTAGAGGCAGACATTTGTATTAGACATTTCAAAAGTTCTTTCCTATAAAGAATTAAGACTGTATTAACTTTTCTTTAGAAAAGCTTTAGTCAATTAGTAAGCTTTAGCATCAATACTCTAAATTAAAACAAGTACCAAAAATCAAGTCTCCTAATAACGGAAAAGTCAAAACACAGGGAAATTAAATAAAATTCCTCAAGTATGCCAATGAATTAAATGCAAGGAACTTCACAGAATTTTAAATATCCCCAACAGAATTTTACATTAATTCCCAAATAATACTCCCTCCAGGTTGATTATACTTGTTAGTTTCTCTGTTGAGTGCTTTGCTTTAAAACAAAAGTAAACTTACCATAGATAAATCTAAATATGATCATAATTTTATCCAACATTTTTTCAAGTTCTTCATCCGTAGCTTCCTTGTTGCCAGCACGAAGTTTTGAATCTACATATTTAGCTAAAATGGGGGGAAAGTTTGTCATTTAGTGATCATGGGTATCCATAAGGTACTGGGTATTACAGGAATACGATATATTGAGTTTTTCAATGCTTCAGAGGTATACATGTATTTTTTAAAAACAATGTCACAGTTCATAAGTACCACAGCCTTAATTCAAACCCAAGTGTTCTGGCTCCAGATCTACTGTACTTTCCACTAGAGTGTCTATTTTACAATGATGGTAAGCAATTTAAACACTATGTTTTTATTAAAACAAACCAGATACATTACAGAGTTGGAGGCAAAATTTGCAAAAATTCTAGGTAAAAGTAGTAGACCAATGAAATTTCATCTTTTTCGCAGAGGACCCCAGACCTTCTCAGAGTACCTCCTCTTCTGACATTAGGTGGTACCGGGGTGGGAAAACCTGAGAAACACTACAGTATACCACATCCTTATACCAAATGGGCCCCAATTATGAGGTCTGTTTTTGTCCTGGACATTTTCTTTTTCTCATTGGCAACTACAGTTTCTGCTATCTTTTCTTGTACCCCTAACTGTGGGCCTCTAAAAACAGCCTCACCTCTAAATTGCTGTGGGTTTATGAAACAGATCTCAAGCATATTATCAATAAGAGCAAATAGGGTCCAATGTACTGTCTTCAAATGAAAGAACATTATGTCTAACAGGTTGTCTCTGAGCCACTCTTTTACTTTAAGGATTTACTCCTTACATCCAGGTTCTTAGAAACTACCAGCTAAACAATAACAAATGAATGGTGTTAATACACTGCAACCTGAAGTTTTATGAATAAAAGAAGAACATTAAATAGCTGGAAAAGAGACTGGAAAAATACCTATAAGTTCAGCAGGTTTGTTTGGTCTCTTGTTAATGAATGTTTCAAATGCTTCTTTCATGGCGTTGATAAATTTTTCATTCTTCAGAAAACAGATATCTATTATATGGTCAACCTTATCTTTAAAATCCAGCAATTCCTGAACCATGGTTTTATCCTTTTCAGGATTAATTACAATAGTGCTGCCAAATGCCTAAACAACAAAAATTACCGCTTTTTACTAGAACTGAATTATCCACAGTGAAAACAATCCCAAAATCATATTTTAAGTAGGTATAAACAAAGCTGCTTTTTTAAAAAGATTTTATTTTTCAGACAGAGGTAAAGAAGGGAGAAAGAAAGGAAGAGAAACATTAATTGGTTGCTTCCTGCAGGCTCACAACCAGGGACCTGGCCAGTAACCCAGGCAAGGGCCCTGACTGGGAATTGAACTGGCAATCTTTCAGTGTGCAGGCCAGTGCTCAATCCACTGAGCCACACACCAGCCAGGGCATAAAGCTGTTTTTGAAGTCAGGAAAAGAAAAAAATGAAGTTATAAAACATCCAGACTGACACCATTCGTTTGTATCAGGAAATAAGGGGTGACCACTGGGTACAATGTCACAATAGGGCATAATAAGGCTCTTTTCCCTACTTTTAAAGGAGTCAGCTTTAAGTTGTTTGTTTTTTTAAATGACAGTCTGGCTTCAGTGTAAGATTTAAGAAAGGAAATAAATTTGGGGTCCTAAAAATCCCTTTCATATTCACTGCTATGATCATTGGATCTAAGAAATCATGGCAGATATCAAGAAGGTAAATGTTTTATTGCTGACCTGCCACACGGCTATCATTCTCATGCTGACTGCTCTCAAAAACTCCCATTGCTTAAAAAAAATATTGGCTCTAACAAATAAGAAATGCTTGCTGATATTCACTCTAGGTGTATAGATTATAAGCCATGGCAGAGAAAGGAATCACAATTGTTAATACCTTAATGTACTCTATCCACTGTTGCAGGAGAACCTGAACTCCACCTCGAACTCTACTGAAGAGCTGATACAGAAGAGATAAATCTTGAATTCGGTTTTCATCAAGAAGGTTATTTAAACCTGAAATTTGAAATATTTTGAAAAATGCAAACAAAAACATCAGATATTTTATTTCAATATTGTATTATCTTCTTAAAAATGTTTTATTTAATAATTTTTAGAGAGAAGGGAAGGAAGGGAGAATGAGGGAGAGAAACACTGATGCAAGAGAGAAACATCGATTGGTTGCCTCTCATATGTGCCCCAACCAGGGACCAAACCCACAACCCAGGCATGTGCTCTGACTGGGAATTGAACTGACAACTTTTCACTGAGGGACAAAGCCCAATCAACTGATCCATACCAGTTAGGGAAATGTCAGATATTTTAATGAAAATTAAGTTAAATTATTATTGCAATACTGTTCTGAGCTATGACTAGTCCATGAACTTTAATATAGAGATTTGCTCTGAATTAGACAATCTCCTTTCCAAATGAAACTTTAGCCTAAATAAAAATAAAAGTAATTGTGTAATGGCTTATATCATTTATCATAGTAGATCAGATGTATAAACCAATTTATAAAAACTGGTTCACATAAATGCTCATTAAAATACTTCATATGTGCAGTATACATATTATATCTGGCATTAGTATACAACTATATTTCAGAGTATTGTATATGGCCTGTAGTATATCAAAACCATACATTAATAGGCCAAGTTTAAATGAGGTTCTAATGTATTTGATTTTCAGAATGAAATAAGTGTAACTGCATGGAAGTTCTAAAATGTATCTACTTCATACAAAAAAAAAAAAGATGGTCAGAGAGAAAAGGAAGACTTTTGCCTATCTATCTGTGGCACTGCCAAAGCAAATACAGGGTATAATACTCTAAGATAACTTAGCAGTGTTTGGTAGAAGTGCTTGGTTTTATATGCTATGAAGAAAAACACTTAATACAAAAAGGATGCCTTTCCTTACGGTATGTTACAAATTAAGTCAAGAATTCTCAAATGCCCACTGTTTTTTTTTTAACCAGTATTGGTGGACCCCTTTCATCTCAGTTCCTGTACCTTTAAGTTAACAAAAGAGGCACCTCTTGAAAGTTTACTGTGATGAATAGGAAAAAGGGGTTGTGTCCATATTCAGAAATGCAGCCACCATATGCTATCAAGCTTTTAAAAGGGCAATCTTTAAATTTGTTTCTATTTGTTGCTACCATTTTAAAAGTAACCTGATTTATAAATTGCCAATTACCTTTCTGAAGAATTGCTGTTAAGTGTTCACCTAGAAGTTGTTTTTCTACAGTAGCAATTAATGACTTCCTACAAGGAAAAAAAGTTTAGAATTATTGAGTTTTGACTTTGCTAAAAATTTAAAGCCTCTTCTGGGCAAGAAAAATCAAATAGCTCATTTTATGTTCATTTTAATATTTCTATCCTACGTATAAATTTGTCAGTGCTCAGAGTTACTCTATGCCTAAAAGAAGGAAAAGAGTGCGTATTTCAAAACCTGATTTACATTATGAAATAAATATTTCCAAGGTCTTGCCGTGGCTGGGTTTTTCCAAGTTTCTCTGCTTTTATTTGAAAGGTACAGAAATCATCTATGCTGTTTACAGGAACTCCTTGCTTGATAATACTTAAGGAAGCACAGAAACAGTTTGTCCTATGAATACCCACTAAATTTTAATCAGCCTGAAGATTTCAAAGATAACATCTGCTTTAATACTAAGCACACACTCACAACCAGTAATCATATCCTTAAATCTAATTAACTAGGGAAGATAACAACTTGAAGTTTGCGTCAGGAAAACAACTGTTAAAAAATCACACCTGAAATTAGTTACTAACATGTTTAGGGATGCCTAAAATGCCTTAAGTGAGTCAACAACACAGGTTAAGGCTATCAGGCAGAGTATGTCATACTTACTGGGTGGTTTGATCTAAGTAAGTAATAAGTCTGTCTGCCTCTTCTTCTAGACGTTTGTTAACATGATGAAGATATTCAGGAACCTACAAAGATATTTTTTTTTATATTATTGTTTTCCTCCCCATAAATCATTCAGAAAATGTCAAGTCCAAAAGATCCTGGGAGCAGCCCTGTCAAATGCGACAGGGATGACTCATATGTAAAATTATAGGTAGAGTTTATGATCCAGAATTTTGGCCTTTAAGAAGAGAGAAAAGAAAGGAGCACCTAAGTGAGAGAAAAGCACCACAATGTTGGGAAGATAAATGAAAAGGGGAGTTTATGTTCTATAAGTATGATCTAATTGTGAGGCACAGAGGATTTATTAATCATGATTTTTAAATACCTCTCTTTCCTGCATTAATTTTTGGCCTTCGGCCGCATAAAGCCGGTTGGTTTCTTCCAAAAATCGTTGTTCAAAAGAATCCTGATAAATCTGAGAGGGGAAAACAAGATAAAGGAGTTCATTTATTCATTAAATATTTATTGAATGTCCTTTATGTGAACAGCACCATGGATTTGGTTTTTACACATCAAACTAGGAACAGCCATCAGCTCTGTAGTAAGTAAAGTAGTTAACTTACTTGCAAATCAGAGAGCATGCTTAAGAGGCTTCGGAGTAAACTTCTATCAATTGCTTCACCATTCCTTTCCCTCTCAATCAACAGAAGAATGCCATCAATGGTCTTATTTTGGACTTTCTGATCACTTATAATGTGGGCCCTAAATAACTCCAATCCCATGTCCCTAAAATAAAAAAAAAATATATATATATATATATATATACATCTAAATTAACAATGATATCACTTCTGGAGAGCTGGACTTAACTTCTTATCACATGTTAATCAGGGTTTCAGGCTTTGAAGCAGCAATTGTAAATGGATAAAATCCACGCATTTAATTTTAAATAACACTATTAAACTAAAATACACGAGAAACTAGTTTTGCCTTTAATGAGAACTAAAGCTAAACTCCTGTCTTTTTTCCATACTAAGTTTTGTGATCTCCTTTGATAAATTTCTTCCTTGGTCAAATTAAGAGACAAAATTAGTTCAAAATTATAATGAAGGCTTAATTGGTCACTTGTTATATGGCTTTAGGACTCAAAAATCAGCAAACTCTGAAAATCACTGTAGGCAGATGCTAGGTACATGACTGGGGGAAGAGCTCATTATACAATACTATTCTATTTTCATTTATACATGGAATTTTCATAATAATAATGTTAAAAGATAATGAGCAAACACTTGATCAGCAACAAATAATACACACTAATAAACAGTTCAGAGCAACCTTTAATTCCCTTAAAAATACTTCTTCAGAAAGTATTACAGGCTCAAGGAATGTTAGCTGTTTCCAATATTAGCATAGGTAAAGCATAATTAAGAAGGTAAAACTGGTAAAAATACAAGTTTAGAAGCCAAATGTGAGTTTTTAAGGAGAATATTCACAGTATCACTTACTCTCTTCAATCAGTGTAATTAAGATTCAACTACAATTTGTAACAAATCTTTTCGTATTTTTTTCTAGCATCCTTACCAAATGGAGGGTAGCATTGAATTCTGAAGAACATAAGTTCTATCCAGAAACAAAAAAATGCTCCTGATCATGATCTGCCAATATAAAAAAAAAGAAATAAAGCAATTTTTATGTTTGGTGAAGCTGAAATATTTGCTCAATAAAATAAGAATTTCAGGATTTGCTTGAATATATTCTAGACCACTTAGGATCAAACATACAGATAAACAGGTCTACCTGAGAATATGCCCACACCATTTTTATTAAACTACTCTACTGTCTTAATCCTCGTTGTAGTTTCCAGAAAAGGGAAACTTAAAATGGCCCTATGACTTCTTTGTAACTTGGGAAGTGACTGAAAATAAAAAAACAGGTAATCAAGGGGACATGCATATGCTGCTTCCTCAGCAACAGTATTCAGGGTAAAGATGCCTTAAATTATACTTGTGGGGTTTGGGGAGGGGGGATGGGTTTTAAGATTTTTAATTAGCAGAACATAAGATATAAAATAATACCAGATTAGGGAAAAAGTAAAAAGTGATGTGAGTAAGCTAAAATACAAGACCATTAGGCATATTCACGGGTAATCTACTTTTGCATAGGATATCCGTCAAGACTGACAGTAAGTAATGTTTTTATGAGATAAATATTTTTTGGTTAAGTGTGACAAAAATAAAAATGATCCTGATGTGCAACTCATTCTAAAATGCTTGTTTACTTGTAACTTGCAATTTTAAAACAGAAAACTAAATCAAAATTAGTTTCCAATTCAGGACATGAGCAGATGTTGAGGCAGGCCCCTATGGCAAAGCCTTTAAAACTAACATTCCTGTATTCGAAGAAATTTATTTAACTATAATATTTAGCTTTTTCCAGCTTACCATTTGTCTACAGTGGTTCTGCCAGCATCTATCAATCTTCTTTAGAAAAAGAACACTATCCAATGAATCCATGGGATGTATGTCAAGGATATTTAAAAGTGCTTAGTAAAGTAATATAGGTATGCAATGTAAGAACACATTTGTCTTAAATATGGAATACCCCACCTAATAAAAGAAACTAGATAGCACTTAATTATAGGACAAATGCCATTTCTTGAATTATAAAGAAATTAGACCTCACTAAAAATAACTTCAAAAACAAGTATTAGACATAATTGCATCTTTAGTTTATGATTTCCTTAGAAGATTATCTTTCCTCAAATGGAAATTTGTTAGGGCAAAAAGGGTAAAGATGTAAGGACAGTATATTTAAACTAATACCACAAAGTAGATGTAGGCCCCAATTAAAGCTGAAAATTCAAAAACTTGTTTCTTCTTTCTCTAGAAGCAAAACAACAAATCTAAAAACACAGGTATTCCATTTCAAGCTGGATTAAATAGTGAGGGACAGGAAGAGAGAGAAGATAAAATACAAGATGTTTTGTTTTTAAAAGGATATTCTCTGAACTGATGAATTTGTGCTTTGATGTGATCTTCACAAATCTGTCTCAGCTGTTTGTACAAGTTTGCAGAAATCTTGTAAGAACAGAGATTTTCTACAGCCTGTAAGATTAAAGACATACTTGATTAAGGAAAGAATGGGGGAAGGTTCTCAATTATTTACATAAAGTTCTTATTATTTTGATATTTCTCCACGTAAGCTTATTAGAAAGGGTTGTGTATCCATTAAAAAAAAAGTAAAACAACAATACCAATGTGGTGGTGAATTTTTCATAACCAATGTATTGTACCTAAAAACACAAATTAATACATTGATTATGGCTGTAAAGCTTAAAAATAGGGGGAATCAATCCAAGTTCCCCCCATGAAGACATTCAACTTAAAACAACTGCTACATATAAATGCTGTCTTGGTCTTTAAAATATCCATTGTTTTCATAACCATTTTGAGCTTAAAAAATAATTTCACCAAATAATTTCACCAATTGTTTATTAGAAGGGTTGGGGCAGTCTGACCACCATTTAATAAAAATTTATTTATACTTTGGTTTGCCTGAATAGAACAATGCAGAAATTACTGCTAGCAGTATTATGATAAATATACTAAAAAAATTTCTCCAACATTTTAATTTTAAAAAATTTCAATAAATATAGGTTTTAAAATTTGAGCAACTGGGCCCTGACTGGTGTGGCTCAGTGGATTGAGTGCTGGCCTGCGAACCAAAGAGTCGCTGGTTTGACTCCCAGTCAGGGCACATGAAAGGCAACCACGCATTGATATTTCTCTCCCTTTCTCTCTCTCTTCCCTTCTCTCTAAAAAAATAAGTAAACAAAATCTTTAAAAAAATAAAATTTGAGCAACTGAATAAACATTAATTACAAAAGAAATGGCTATATTTTTACTTCATTCTAATAATTAAATTGGTCTTTTTATACTCAGATCATAAAAGGACAAAGTTCAGATTTCAGTGAGTTTCTTGTTATGTATATCAAAAGACTTTCAAGTTTAAAACAATGGCCATGGTAAAACTCTTTAGATGAGCTCTAATATAATCTACAATTCCAATAATGACTTAAGTATAACACCAGGATTCCTTTCTTACCACAACAGAAGGCAAAAATTCCATTAAAATAAACTCTAAGGGAGCATCCAAGTTCTGTTGGTTGGAGTGGAATTTTATAAATATGTAGTTGCAAGTCATATTGCCAGCATGCAGGTCCAATAAATGAATTAGCAAATGAAAAGAAACCTTAAAGAAAACCACTTATGCCATTGGAGGAAAGGAGTTAGTACACATCACCAGGAAATACCAGATCCTGCAGCTAAGGAGGAATAAGGAGACTGCGTCTCCACTGGCTACTTTCCATGGGGCCTTGGGTTAGGCTACAAATGCCTAAAGGATGTCTTATTTATTCATTTTCCTTTATGTTCGTATTAGTCCTCTGTGGACTCTCCCCTTCCTCCTATAGTAGTGTTCCCATTGTATCTAGATGTTCCTTTTGAACAACACGTTTTCTCAGCACTTCTCATTTCCCTGCTTAGATTCAGCTGTCTTCCTACTTCATCTTCTCCACATTTCCCACTTCCAGTACTTCATTCCCTCGTGATGTGTTCCTCTTTTTCCCATATAGTAGAGTTCAACACAAATATCTATTTACCTCCCCACATAAGATACCATATTCTCTCACCACTCATCTAGGTGCTACTTGTCCCAATAAAACTTTCCTTAATTGCCTCACCAACAAATGACTCACCTGGCCCTATCACCACCAATCATACCATACTGACTTGTCACTAAGCCAATACTATATATCTTTATGTATATATATCCTGTCTCCCAGTGCTCCTTAGTGACGGAAAGAGACCATGTGCTCAAATCTCTTTATGTTCTTTAATACTTTTTGGGCTTTGAACCAGGTGAATATAGTAAATACTAAAAAGAAAAAAAAAACCCTAACATATGTATAGGTAGCAACATGTCCTGCATATAGAAGCTTTTATAGTGTAAGGAGAAAACTCAGCAGAAAATATACAACCACAATACACTGTGCTAAGTGCTATGATGGGGATAAGCATAGAGGTGAGGCCCCTAATCCAGTTTTTAGAACAGGGGGATGTTAGAAAAGGCTTCCTGGGCAGAGGTAAAGAAGTGAAGTCCAAAAGACCCAGAAGGAAATGGATAGAGAGCAAGTGGAATTAGTGAGAAACAAAGAAGTAAGCAGTACCTTATATGCATACAGCCTCACCTGTATTTAGCTGGAAGATGGTTTAAGATGTTAGACACAAGAAAAGCAGGAATCTAAAGTGAAATTTGAAAGTCAATTTGGAAGAGAACACTTTGCTTCTCTAATTTAGCCTTGAATGCCTAACACATAGACCAGATCTAGTAAATTCCCTTCCTCAATAACCTTCCATCAATCTCTTCAAGTACCATATGGAGAAATTCCCTAATAGGTATAAAAAATACAAAGAACTGAACATTGTAGTATGGTTCATGGCCTATTATCATTTATGTAGAAAAAAAGAAAATGAATAAAAACACACACAGTTGTTTTTACATACATAAAGCATCTCTGGAAAGATATCCCCCATTTAATAATGTTTGTGGAGAGGGAAACTAGGTGCGAGTTGGAGGATGGGGTAGAAGTGGAACTTTTCACTACACATTCTATAATACTTTTTGGGCTTTGAACCAGGTAAATATACTAAGTATTCAAAATGCTTAAATACTTACCTTGCCCAATAAAACCCTTTTAATTTCCCCTCACATACCACATTTTTTACTTTAGCATGACATTCAAAGCCTAATCTTACCATTTTAGTCGCATGTCTGTTTATAATCTTCTACACACCCGTGACCTAAACACTCTCCTCACTTTTAAGGAAGGTTTGTTTGGGGCAGTCATGTGTGCCTGAAACACTGGCTTTTAAATATTGAGGAGCCACAATAGAAAATAACATTTTGTGTCATAATCCATTGTACATAAAATAAATGTATGTAATTGAAAAAATCTTCATGAAACTACACTTAATCATTTTTATGTGTGATGTACTCTGATATTTTCTATTCTATTTCTTCAAAAACTGCTAGTCACAAACTACTAATTAATTTCATGAACCTACTACAATATAAGCAGCTTAGGGTAAGAACTAAGTGACATCTATATGCCCATGGCTTTTGTCTAGCTTCACATACAATAAGCAGTGATTGATTCAATAAGGATTGAATGTTTACTAAGTATTCTGCATCCTTTTGGGTGCTGGGATAGAAATATGAATAAGCAAGGTAAACCACTACTTAGGAGTTTGAGATGAGTTCTATTTCACTTCAAGTTCTTTGAGACTTCTGGCCAAGATGGAGGCATAGGTAGGTAGATACACATTGCCTCCTTGCACAACCAAAAAGGACAACAACAAGTTTAAAAACAAAAAACCAAAACTGCCAGAAAATTAAACTGTATGGAAGGCCGACAACCAAGGAGTTAAAGAAGAAACATTCATCCACACTGCTGCGCCAAGACAAAGAAATATGACCCAAATGAAAGAACAGATCAAAACTCCAGAAAAAGAACTAAGTGATGAAGAGATAGCCAACATATCAGATGCAGAGTTCAAAACACTGGTAATCAGGATGCTCACAGAAATGGTTGAGTATGGTCACAAAATAGAGGAAAAGGTGAAGGCTATGAAAAGTAAAATAAAGAAAAATATACAGGGAACCAACAGTGAAGGGAAGGAAACTGGGATTCGAATCAATGATTTGGAGCAGAAGGAAGAAGTAAACATTCAACCAGAACAGAATGAAGAAACAAGAATTCAAAAAACTGAGGAGAGGCTCAGGAACCTCCAAGACAACTTTAAACATTCCAACATCCGAATCATAGGGGTTCCAGAAGAGGAAGAGCAAGAAATCAAAAACTTACTTGAAAAAATCATGAAGGCAAACTTCCCCAATCTGGCAAAGGAAATAGACTTCCAGGAAGTCCAGGAAGCTCTGAGTCCCAAAGAAGTTGGACCCAAGGAAGCACACACCAAGGCACATCATAATTACATGTCCCAAGATTAAAGATTAGGAGAGAATTTTAAAGCAGCAAGAGAAAAAGAGACAGTTACCTACAAAGTAGTGCCCATAAGACTATCAGTTGATTTCTCCAAAGAAACCTTGCAGGCAAGAAGGGGCTGGAAAGAAGTATTTGAAGTCATAAAAGGCAAGGACCTATATCCAAGATTACTCTATCCAGTAAAGCTATCATTTAGAATAGAAGGGCAGATAAAGTACTTCCCAGATAAAGTCAAGTTAAAGGAGTTTATCATCACCAAGCCCTTATTATATGAAATGATAAAGGGACTTATCTAAGAAAAAGAAAATGATCATAACTATGAACAATAAAATGACAACAAACTCTCAACTATCAGCAACTGAATGTAAAACAAAAACAAAACTAAGCAAACAACTAGGACAAGAACAGAATCACAAAAATGTAGATCACATGGAGGGTTATCAGTGGGGAGGGCAAGGGGGTAATGGGGGAAAAGGTACAGGGAATAAAAAGTATAATTGGTAGACAGGGGGAGGTTAAGAATAGTATAGGAAATGGAAAAGCCAAAGAACTTGTAAGTAGGACCCATGGACATGAACTGAGGGAGTAGGGAATGCTGGTGGGGAGCAGGGTGGAGGGGAACAAAGGGGAAAAATGGGACAACTATAATAGCATACTCAATAAAATATACTTTACAAAAAAACCTTTGAAATGCCCTTTTAGAAATTTACTAATTATTTTACATTTCACTGAAACTACGGAAATCCCTGGAAGTTTGATCTAGTATAATTATTACAAAACTAACCTCAGTTCACCAGCAACTATTTATATTAAACAGATTATAGAGTTATACAGGTCCCTTAAAAATACCTTTTCACTTAAGCTCACAATGATTACTGGTAAAAATGCTATCTTAAGTCCCTTTTGAAGGTATTCAAGTATAAAATAAGAACACTGTAGCAAGGTTTTGACCTTTATTCCTCCAAATTCTAGTCCTTCCACTCCAAAATCTACACATCACATCAAAAATGTGTTTGCTTGGAAAAGAAAATACTGAGTTGGCCAAAAAGTTAATTTATTTGGTTTTAAAGTAAAAATAAAAGGTACATTTTTCTTCTTTTTTCAATGAACTCTGAACTTTTTATTGGCTTACATCCTGCCAAGGAATGGCCCACTTCTGCTGCCTTTAATGCCTCAAAACTTTGGTGTTGTTGACCTCGGACACCATTCTGCCGTCCACAGTCTTGTGGGTCATGGTCTTTTGGATGGTTTATAAAGAGTGGATCTTGTCCAGGGCATCAGCAAGATTGAAGTCCTCCCCTTCTTCCAGTAGGCTGCGGTAAGTGGCAATCTCAGCCTCCAGCTTGACCTTGCTGTTCAGCAGGGCCTCATACTCCTGGGCCTGGCACTGCCCCTCTGCCCAGGTCTGGGCCAGCTCTGACTCCAGGTGCAGCAGGATCCCACTGAGTTTTCCATCTCCATGGCATAGCACGTCTCCACCCCCCTAAGGCTGTTCTCCACACTGACCTTCAGATTCCTCATTGAGTCCAGGTCAATCTCTAAAAAACGGACCACATGTCATAGCTCTATGAGTGTTGTCTCAGCAGTGCCTATCTCAGTGGTCTGCAAGGTGACCACTGTGGTGCTCTCCTCAATCCGATGGGACTAGTGCTTGTCTAGCTCCTTGCAGTTCTTCTGAGCCAGCTCACCATACTGGGCCTGAATGTTCACCATGATTTTGCTGAGGTCCTGAGATTTGGGGGCATCCAACTCCATAGTCAACCCAGAGTTGGCAATCTGGTTTTGTGAACCATTTACTTCCTCCTCATGATTCTTCATGAAAAGCAGCTCCTCCTTGACAGCCTTGATCTCTGCCTCCAGCTGCAGCCGAGTGATACTGGCGTCATCAATGACCTTTTAAAGCCCACTGATGTCATCCTCCAGACTGGCCTGTGGCCAACTCCATCTCATACTTGACTCTGAAGTCATCAGCAGCAAGAGAGGCACTGTCAATCAGCAGAATGATGTGGGCACTGTCCATGGCATTTGCAAAGATCTGAGCCCTCAGGATTACGATGGTCTTAAAATAATGCCCCCAAGTCTCTGACCTGGGTTCCCTTCTTCTCTAGGTGTTTCAAGATTTTACTTTCCAGTCTCTGATTATCAGCCTCCATGCTTCTCTCTCTCCAGATAGGAGGCCAGGCAGTCATTTAGGCATTGCATAGTCTCCTTCTCACTCCGGGTGCCCCCTATGCCCATCAGACCCCTGGCCATCCCTGCAGCCAGGTCCCTGGATCCCCAGCTGCCCTGTACACTGGTGAAGTGGGACACTGAGATCCGGGAGCCTGAGACCCTGGTGCCTGCATAGACATTGGATGCACTGCTGGCCAGTCAGACCCGGTGGCTGGACAAGTGCACCAAACCCAGAGTCTGTAGCTTGTGGAGAAGATGGAGCATGTGCTGAAGCTCACGTTGTTCAGAGAGGAAGGCGAGAAGCTGAGACTCATGCTGAAATTGTAGTCAAAAGGTACATTTTTCACTTTCATCAATAACTACATTGGGCAACATAGTCACCATTTTGTTCCACTACCTTCTGCCATCTTTCAGGCAATTCATAATTCCATCTTCCCAAAACTTTTTATGTTTTTGAACAAAGAACTGTTCCAGGTGCCTTTAGAAGTCCTCCAGAGAGCTAACATTTTTTCCATTGAGAGAATTTTGTAAAGACTGAAATAAATGGAAATCTGAAGGTCCAATGCCTGGGGAATACAGCAGATGAATCAGAACTTCCCAGCTGCCTCTAACAGTTTTTGCCTGATCATCAATAAACATGTGGTCTTGCGTTATCCTGATGGAAGATTATGTGTTTTCTGTTGACTAATTCCGGGTGCTTTTCATGGAGTGCTGCTTTTAGTTAGTCTAATTGGGAGCAGTACTTGTTGGAATTCATTTGGTTTTCTGGAAGAAGCTCATAATAGAGGGACTCCATTCCAATTCCACCATATACACAACATCACCTTCTTCTTTAAAAAAAAAGACTTTATATATTTATTTTTAGAGAGAGAGGAAGGGAAGGGGAAAGAGAGGGAGAGAAACATCCATGTGTGGTTGCCTCTCACACACCCCCAACTGGGGACCTGTCCCGAAACCCTGGCACGTGCCCTGACTATTGGGAATCGAACTGGCGACCCTTTGGTTCACAGGTCGGCACTCAATCCACTGAGCCACACCAGCCAGGGCAACATCACCTTCCTTAAAGACTAGCTTTTGGTGTGGTTGGTTGTAATTCACTTCACTTGCTCCACAATCTATTCCATTCCACACTATTGTAAAGTAACCACTTTTCATCACCTGTCACAATTTGTATTAAAAATGGAACATTTTCCTTACGTTTAAGTGAAAAATTACATGCAGAAATACTGTCAAGAAGTTTTTTTTTTTCACTTAACTTATGTAGAATCTAAACATCAAAGCAATTAACATAACCGAGCTGGTACAAATGATTTTCAATGCTTGACTTGGATATTTTGAGTATATCTGCCATCTCCCACATGGTATAACACTGATTGTTCTCAATTAATGTCTTGATTTGATCACTAACAACTTCAATTGGTCTATCCAACCATGGAGCACTTTCAGTGAGAAAGTTCCAGTACACAACTTTGCAAACCACTTCTGACACATTTGATCAGTCACAGCACCTTCTACATACACTGCACAAATCTTTTTTGTGTTTCAGTTGCGTTTTTACCTTTCTTTAAATAATAAAGCAAAATATGCCAAAAATGTTGTGTATTTTCTTCCATCTTCAATATTAAAATGGCTACACAAAAATTCATAAATTTCAGTGAAGTTTTTTTTAATGCACACTGATATGACAGCTATTATAATACAATCTAACAAAACCGTTTTGAATGAAGTTAAAGACAAGTAAGCACTACTAGAATTATCTTACAGAAAAAATGGTTCTGGCCAACCCAATATAAACATGTAGCAAATGAAATGCACAACTATACAAGGTGAAAATTGATGCTTTGGAAAATACAGGATTTAAGAAACTGCCAAGGCAAAGATTAAATTTGGGACAAAGGAAGAAGTATAAATGAGGATGAGAAGACTAGAATAAAAAATAAAGAGGATTAAAATAAGGATAAACAATACAAAGAGTGCAAAAATAAAGAATTACACATAGTAGCCCTGGCTGGCGTAGCTCAGTGGTTCCAGCGCAGGCTGTGAACCAAAGAATTACACATAGTAAGGGAAGAAATCTAGAAATTTTTCTAATTTAACAATGACTGAAATAAGACAAATACTAAATTCCTACCACAATGATGAACTCTCACCATTGGCCTAATTGGCTGCATCTTATTTTTCAAACCATATGTTTAAAGAAACAAAATACATTATGAAACTTTTCAAAACCTGATACAGCAATAAAATCTAAATTAACTCTTTTACATCTAGTAAAAATAGCTAACATAAGATACTCGAAATATATCAAAAACTAAGAATTTGCGGAAAGGCAGATAATGAATCCTAAATTATTTTACAATACTTTTTATATATAGTAAAAAAAGCTTAATTAAGATTAACATTATCAAGGCCTAAGAATTTGTTGTTGTACATTTTTTAAAGTGGAAGGGAAATTATTGATTAATAATTCAGTAAAGAGAGGAGTAATACATTCATCTATCAATGGATACCTAGGTTGTTTCCATATCTCGTTTATTGTAAATAATGCTATAGTGAACACAAGTGTTCATATATCTTTCCAAATTAGTGTTTTCATTTTCTTTGGATAAATACCCAGAAGTGAAATTACTAGGTCATATGGTAGGTACATTTTAAATTTTTTGAGGAACCTCTATACTGTCTTCCATAGTGGCTGCAGCAATCTTTATTCTCCCCAACACTGCAGGAAGGTTGCCTTTCTCCACATCCTCACCAACGTGTATTCATCGTCTTTTTGATGATAGCCATTCTGACAAGTAAGAGGTAAAATCTCATTGTGGTTTTAATTTGTATTTCCCTAATGCAGTGATTTTCAACTTTTTCATCTCATGACACATATAAACTAATTACTAAAATTCTGCAGCACACCAAAAAATATATATATTTTTGCCAATCTGCCAAAAAAAGGTATAATTTTGATTCATTCACACCAGATGGCTATTGTTGTGTTTGCTGTTGTCATTTTTTAAATTTGACAATCTAAGGGAAAAGAGGTCAGTGACCCTGACTAAATAGTCAAGTACTGCATGTTTTAAAAATTCTTGTAGCACACCAGTTGAAAATCACTGATCTAATGATTAGTGATGTTGAGCATCTTTTCATGTGTCTGTTACCATCTGTATGTCTCCTTTTGAAACAACCTAGATGTTCATCAACAGATAAATGGATAAACATACACACAATGGAATATTAATCAGCCATAAAGAGAATGAAATCTTGCCATTTGTGACAATATGGATGGACCTAAAGGGTATTATGCTAAGCGAAGTAAGTCAGAGAAAGACTAATGCCATACATTTCACTTATATGTAGAACCTCAAAGTAAAACAAAATGAATAAACAAAACAGAAACAGACTCCTACAGAGAAATTGATAGTTGTCAGAGGGAAGAGGGGTTGAGGAATGGATGAAATTAAGAGGTAAAAATATCCAGTTATAAAACAAATATGCCATGGGGTATAATATATAGTACAGGAAACACAGTCAATAATATTGTAATAACTCTGTATGGTGATAGATGGTAACTAGACTCATTGTGGTGATCATTTCATAAGGTATACAAATGCCAAATCATTATGTTGTGTAGACCTTAAACTAATATGTCAACTATACTTTAATAAAAAGAGGAGCAATAAATAACATGATACACTGAGCTTAAAAACACCAACAGAGTGACAAGTTAAACAGACTTACATAGAATACAATATAGAATAGCTATCCATCTCTGCTAGGAATCTAATTGCTCTCCTATAACCATTGACTGTTTAATTAAGCAAACATATTTTACAATGGATAATAACCTATATACTGAGATGGAAGAACTATTTCCTTTCAGTCTTGTGGTTATCTCTCAATAAACGTATCATTAATAGAAGGTTCATTATTTAAGATTTACTTCATAAAAAGCTAACCAAACTAGAGTTCCTGTAATTAATAGACACAAATTATTTTAATCAGAATTGAAGTATGGACTAGGCTTGCCTCAAAGATAATAGCTAGACATTTATATTAAGAATAAATAGAGCCCTGGTTGGCATGGCTTAGGTGGAGCACTGTCCCATAAATCTAAATGTCACAGGCTCAATTCCCAGTCAGGGCACATGCCTAGATTGTGGGTTCATTCCCTGATTGGGGCATGTATGAGAGACAACCAATTGATGTTTTTCTCATACCAATGTTTCTCTCCCTGTTCCTTTCCCTCTCTCTAAGCATGTCCTCTTGTAATGATAAATAAGTAAATAAATGTTACACTTTCATGCATAAAAATTGAAACAATATAGAAGTATGTAGCCACCTCCAAGAATGGTAGATGATTTAAAAACACTACACAGCCCTGGCTGGTGTGGCTCAGTGGATTGAGCACCAACCTGCAAACTAAAGCGCTGCTGATTTGATTCCCAGTGTAGGGCACATGCCTGGATTGGAGGCCAGGTCCCCAGTAGGGGGTGCACAAGAGGCAACCGCACACGGATGTTTCCCTTTCTCTCTCCCTCCCCCTTTCTCTAAAAATAAATAAAATCTTTTAAAAACCTGTTTAAACATAAAAATACTACAAAGCTATTCACACAAAGGCTGAGAACATGAGGAAAATAACTGCATTATTTAATATATTACAGGGAATCCTGGTCGAGATGGCAGCAGAAGTAAACACGGTTTGCCTCCTTGCACAACCACATCAAAACAACTAAATTATAAAACAACCATCACTCAGAACCATCAGAAACTGAGTTGAGTGGAAATATGACAACTACAGAATTAAAGAAACCACATCTATCCAGAATGGTAGGAGGGGCAGAGATGCAAAACAGGCTGATCCATACACACGTGTGGTAGATAAAAATTTGGGAGGGTTATCTTGGGAGCGAGGATTCCCAGACCCATACCAGGCCTCCCAGACCAGGGTTCCAGTGCCAGGAAGATAAGTCCCCACAACTTCTGATACAAAACCCAGCAGGGATTGAGCCAGCAGAAGAAACTTCTAGAGATCCAAGCAGTTCTACTTAAAGAACCCGCACCTGGACTTAATCAGACTCACTCCCTCTGAGCTCCAGCACCATGGTAGCAGCTTGAAAGGCACCAGCGGGATACAGGAAAGAACTGAAGTATCTGGTATTAAGGTGAGAGCTGTGGGACAGCTTCCTCCCAGACAGGTGGGCAGAAGCCATGTCCCTTTTCTGAGCCTTCCCTCCACAGCCACAGAGCCAGCAGGTAGGTGCCATATCCGAGACTCCGTCAACCTGGTTAACACTGTTTGCCCCATCCTGGAGATCCTGAGATTCCATCTCACCCAACTTACTGGCCCACCAAACTTCACCATGACTTTTCCATATGAACAACTGGTCTTGGCTCATGCTTCACAACTTCCTAAATTCTCTCAAACAAGCAACACCTGGCCTCAGTGAGCCCCCAGCCCCCCAACTTCTTGCTACATGGCCCCAGGACTGGCACCAGCAGCTGCCAGCCTAGATTCATACCTTGGCTTTGCCTGGGAATCTCCAAGCCCAGCACATGTAGCAGCCACCTCAGATTGTTTTATATAGCTCAGCCACGGTGGTCCTGGGAAGAACACAGGTAGGGGCAGACCTTGGCCTGCACCACCCAGGAAACCCCAAAGCCTGCCCACCCACTGGATAGCTACACACCATATCGGAGTACCACCACCCTATGCCTGCACAGCTGATCTTCCACAGAGGGTGGACGTTGGTTGTCAGTGGTCACAGCTAGGCCTTGCAGCTGACTGGCCTGGGTAAATCCTTCCCAACAACCTGCCAACAGCAACCAAGGCTCAACTACAAGAGGAGGGTGTCCTCAGCCCACACACAGAGGGGGCACACCTTGAGCACCCAGCTTGGGTGATAGGGGAGGCTGTGCCACTGGACCCTACGGGAGACCTACTACAATAGGCCACAATACCAAGATAGGGAGTCATAGCAGCTCTATCTAATACATAGAAACAAACTCAGAGAGGCTCCCAAAATGTGGAGACAAAGAAACATGGCCCAAATGAAAGAATAGATCAAAACTCCAGAAAAAGCTAAATGAAATGAAGATAAGCAATCTATCAGATGCAGAGTTCAAAACACTGGTCATAAGGATGCTCAAGGAATTTAGTCAGGACCTCAACAGCATAAAAAAGATCCAGTCAGAAATGAAGGATACATTAATGGAAATAAAAAACAAATTATAGGGAAACAACAGTAGAGTGGATGAAGCCGAGAATCAAATCAATGATTTGAAACATAAGGAAGCCAAAAACAACCAATCAGAACAAGAGAAAAGAATCCAAGAATCCAAGGATAGTGTAAGAAGCCTGTGGGATGACTTCAAGCTTTCTAACATTTGCATCACAGGGGTGCCAGAAGAAGAATAGAAAGAGCAAAAAATTGGAAAACTGTTTGAAAAAAAAATGAAGGAAAACTTCCCTAACTGGTGAAGGAAATCAACATGTAAGTCCAGGAAGCAGAGAGAGCTCCAAAGGAGATGGATGCAAAGAGGCTCACTCCAAGACACATTAAAGTGCCAAAGGATAAAGATAGAGAACCTAAAAGCAGCAACAGAAATGCACTTAGTTACCTACAGGGGAGTCCCCATAAGACTGTCAGTGATTTCTCAAAAGAAACTTTGCAGGCTAGACAAAGATTGGCAAGAAATACTCAAAGTCTTGAAAAGCAGGGAACCACAGTCAATATTGCTCTACCCAGCAAAGCTATCATTTAGAATCAAAGGGCACATAAAGAGATCCCAGAGAAGAAAAAAACTAAAGGAGTTCATCATCACCAAGCCATTATTACATGAAATGTTAAGACATATTTAAAGGACTTATTTAAGAAAAAGATAAAAACTATGAACAGTAAAATGGCAATAAATACATACCTATCAACAACTGAATCTAAAAAACAAACTAAGCAAACAAGAAGAACAGAGACAATCATTGATACGAAGAGCATTTTGATGGCTGCCAGGTGGGGTGTGGGGGAATAGGTTAAGAGGTCAGGGGATTAATAAGTACAAATGGGTAGTTGCAGAATAGCCATGGGGATGTAAAGTACAGTATAGGAAATAGAGTAGCCAAAGTACTTGTATGCATGACTCATGGACATGAACAGTGGTGTGGGGATTGCCTGAGGAAGTTGGGGGTGCTGGGTGGAGGGGTCAAAGGGGGGAAAATAGGGACAACTGTAATAGCAATAATCAATAAAATATAATTTTAAAATACTGAAAAATAAAATTAATAAAAATATTACTCAGTAAAAGTCACATGCCAACACCAAAATTTTAATTATTAAGCTACCACATGTAAAAACAAGATACATTTTTTATCCTCAACCAAAGATATTGACATTAATTTGAGAGAGAGAGAGAAACATTCATGCCAGAGAGAAATATCAATCAGTTGCTTCCTGCACATGCCCTGATGGAGATCGAACCTGCTACCTAAACCTGCAACCTGTCAGTGCACAAGACAATGCTCCAACCAACCAAACCACCTTGCCAGGGCCAGGATACATTCCTCAGAAAGTGCAGAGGGACACTGTTCCTAGACAGCTCCTCTCCTTTCCTATTATTTTTTCAATTTGGCTAATGGTATCTACCAATACATATTTAGAATGTAAACTACGTAGCAGCCAGCTGTTCTGGCTCAGTGTGGATTTAGAATTTGAAAACATGTGTGGCTTTAGGGCTGTATAATAAAATGTAACCTAAGATAAAGATATATTTTTAAAAGACTTAAATATTTACCATCATCATCATCATCATCATCATCATTATCATCCATACCAGTATATATAGCAGGCACTGTGGTGCGTACTTTTTTTCAGTATTTTATTTATTATTAAACAACCCTGCCATATAGGCTGTTTTAGTTTTCCCCATTTTGCAAATAAGGAATCCAAGGCTTAGGCAAGTATGAGTGTCAGATCTGTAATCCAAGGTAGGCTTATCGACTCAAAAGCAGTGCATTTAACCATACTATTTGTAGATGATTAAAAACAAGCAAAGAAAAAAAATCCAAATCAAAACAATATTAACCACTGCCTCACTCTGGCAGGGTTCAAGGTTGTCAATGAAAGATAATTTTTATACTCAGGCAGAATTCTCATTTAAAAGCCACTTTTAAAAGACAGCCTTTGCTTACTGCAAATGCACTCAGAAGAGCATGTTCTTTTCCAGAAATTAAAAACTCAGGATGCAGTGCGTGCAACCCACACTAAGGACTTTCGTGCTTAAGCTTTAAAGTAAAATGGTTTTGTATACACAGAAAAAAGTTCTACATAAATATATGCCAAATAAGTGGCTACATTAGGGACAAAGAGAGGATCACATGGAAAATGAGGTTTGGAGAACTTTTGTTTGGTATACTACATACTTGTATAGTGTTTCAATTTTAGGAGAGTATTATTAAATTACATTTCAGCCAGTCAAAATCAAACGCACACCTGAAATCCAGATGGCATGAAGTAATTTTACTCCCTTTGTCCTTTTATCCTTGTTTTTGAACTTGAATATCTCAAAATAATCTTTCTGAGAATCCAAGAGATTATTTATAAATTACAATAAAAAACAACAAAAGAGCTAGACACAAATGCTTTTGAATTTATTATTGCAGATGTAGTAAATTACTATGTAAAATGCAAATACTGAAACGTTATAATGCTGATTTTAGGCCACATAAATGCAATTAAACAACAGCAGATAATACTTCTAAAATACAAGAAAGGAAAAATGGGAAAAAGATAAGTTATGAGCTCTTGAAACATAAATGGATTTGACAGAATCAATTTATCAGGAAGAATATTTTTAATCCCGAAGCTCTAGCAAAATATTCAAGGTAAAGGAACAAGGTAAATTAACAACCACAATCAATACATCATAAATATGAACTACACAAAGTAACACATTATTGAAATCAAAGATACTGTACACAACCCTGGCTGGTGTGGCTCAGTGGATTGAGCACTGGCCTGTGAACCAAAGGGTCATCCATTTGATTCTCAGTCAGGGAGGGCACATGCCTGGGTTGCAGGCCAGGTCCCCAGTAGTGGGCATGTGAGAGGCAACCATACATTGATGTTTCTCTCCCTCCCTTCCCCTCCTCTAAAAATAAATAAATAAAAACTTTTCGAAAATATACTGTACACAGTATATCCAAATAAATATCCTGTGTATGCACAAATAAAAAAATAACCTTTAATGACACATTTTTTCTCCTTAAGTCAAACTATTTATTTCCTTAAACACTACACAAAAGGCATTTGAAGTGCTGTGGTATATTAGTGAGGCAGTATGGTAGGGAAAAAGCACCGAATTAGAAACTCGGGCATCTTAGTTTAATGAGTCCACTACTCTGGTGATATATGCCTCTGGGCACATTATTTAACTTCCTTGAGACTCACTTTCATCATTGGTAGAATATGGATAATAATTACTACCTTATCTACTTCAAAGAGTTTCTATAATGCTTAAATGAGATAATATGAGACAAACCTTTGTAGGCTGCCATGCACACAATACAAAGATATTGGACCACATGATCTCTTAAGGCCTTTCCAAGTCTAATTCTGTAATTCTACTTTTATTATTGTACAACTTGGGAGCCATGTAAGTAATATACCAACATAGCGAAATGAGGTGTGTTTATCCTGAAGTAATAGCTTAGGTACTACTACCACCTGACACATAGCATTATATTTATGGTATCATCAACACTGTAATGCTTATGGTATTACACAGCAATATTACCATGTTGGGCATTATTCTGAGTGTTTTGCATGCATTGACTCACTTAATTTTTATAGCAACAGAAACTGGTGATCTCAATTAATAAATTACAAATAAAAAAGCCACACTGTGGCTTATGAAAAAGTGACTTATAATTCTGGATCACAGTGCATCAAGGTGTTTTTTCACATTTTATTTGATTCTTATAAGCAACCCCATGAGGTAAATAGGACAGGCATTCTTTCCCCTATTTTACAGAGGAGAAAAATAAAGCCAAGGGAGGTTTAGTTCCTTGCCCAAGATCCAATGGGCAAGAGTAGTCAAAACTAGATCATAAACTTCTGTCTTCTTACTCCTAACGCAAGGTTTATCCATCACCATACTACCTCGCAACTAAAATAGATGAAAACTATGAATTCTGATAAAGTGAACAACATAAATTCTTACAAGGTACTTATTAATACAAAAACTCAAGCTACTGCCCTGGCCAGGTGGCTCAGCTGGCTGGAGCATTGTCATCATGTACCAAAGGGTTTGAGATTCGATTCCCGGTCGGGGCACATACCTAGGTTGCAGGTTCCATCCCCAGTAGGGGAGCATATGGGAGGCAACTGATCGATCTTTCTCTTTCTTTCTTTCTTTCTTTCTTTCTTTCTTTCTTTCTTTCTCACTCTCTCTCCCTTCCTCTCTCTCTAAAATCAATAAACATATCCTTGGCTTTGGTAAGGACTTAAAAAAAACCTCAAAGCTACTGGACTCTGAATTTTTTTTATGTGAAACTGCAGATGCAATAAAGGAAAGTAACTTCTTGAATTGGTTGTGTCAAAAACTGGCTCAGTGGTTGAGTGTCAGCCTGCCAACCAAAGGGTCACCGGTTGGATTCCTATCTATGGCACATGCCTGGGTTGTGGGCCAGGCCCCCAGTAGGGCGCGCAAGAGGCAACCACATATTTGACATTTCTCTCCCTCTCGACCCTGCCCCTCTCTAAAAATTAAATAAATAAAATCTTTAAAAATATACAGTAGGGTAAAATATCTTGGTAGCAAGAAGTATAAATCAGTAATTGTCCTTAATAGTACATTTAAATTAAACACTTTTAACTACATGCCCATTTGTTAAGCAAAAGAAACAAAACTGAACCTCACACCAAGTTGCTGGGCTACAACCTGCAGCTCATTTTTTGGCTAAGGTATGTCTTGTAGCCCAGGAAGTAAGATGAAAATAAAAAGAAGTGGCAAAAGGCTAATAGGAAGGAGGTAGAAAAAAATACATACCATGGCAAATATCTACATTTTTTTAGGCCTTTCCTATAGGTAAGTAACACAACTTAGCAAGAAGTACCACAACAGAATATGTCACCCAAAATCATCTTTGGGATTCAGGCATAGGTAAAACCTCTATTATACCAAAGTACTCCAAACTGTAAATTCTAATCAGAAGGGTCCAAGATAAGCCCAATTTATACACCAATATGACTGTACCCATAGTTTATTAAAGTGTGCATAAATTAATCAAGAAATTGTAGTTAGAGAACCAAAAGGCAACATAACAACCCATATCAGGGGGATCATCTTGTAAAGTATATGACTGTCTAACCACTATGCATATACCTGACACTAATACAAAATAATATTAAATGTAGACTGTAATTGAAAAAAAAAACAAAAGAATAAAAAAATACTAAAAAAGAAAGTAAAAACCATATATATGCACCTTCATTTATGCAGACCAAATCTGTTTATCCACATTAATACATACCTGATAGAGTTCTTCTAAATTGTACTTAATTGAAGTACTATTCTGGATAGCTTCCACTGCTTCCTTCAGTTTCTGCCATGTTTCATCTGTGTAGTTTTCTGGTAATTTAGGCTTATCTACATAGGATGTAAAAGGTTGATATGAGAATAATATATAGATAGAATAGAGCAACAAAGGGATTCATAAAATATAATAATAATATTACTACTTTTAAGAGTAAATTATGATCTTTATAATTATTCTTAAATATTAAAGTAACCACTATATTTAGGCATAATATAAAAAGTAAAATTGAAATGCCACAATACTATTTAAGTCATTTTGACTCACCTATTAAAATTGAAGGTGAGAGGTTTTTTTCTATTGATTTTATTGCTACAAGAAATAAAAATTCAAGAATGGAAGATAAAAAATAGCAATCCTGATCTTATTCCATCATGTGTGAAACTCAAGTCAGTCAACATGAATTGTACCTGAGATTTAAAATAATACTAAGTACCTATTGTGTATAAGGTACTTTATAAACATCTTAATTTTCTTAATAATGCCCTGAGCATGGTATTATTATCCCTATCTTGCAACTGCAAAAACTGAAGCTGGAAGATTCATTTAATAAGGTTTGCCCAAGGTCACCAGAGCCAATCAGTGGCAAAACTGGGATTTCTAACCCAAGTCTCTTTGACCCCCACAGTTATGCAGCATCTATAGAAATGGAGAGAACCATTTTTAATTCAGGTTTGAATTTAAACTACATCTATGAGCACAGGGAAATTTTTTAAATATTAAAACATCCAAATGACTCCAGAACCTATGTAGTATTTTCAGAATGGCTTTAAATTTCCTTTACCAGCAACGAATATTCTTTTTAGTTAAAACATCCAAATGCCTTTAATAACGAGTGTTTAGTTTATGAGGGAGAGGAAAAAATCCAAACAAAATCTCTGAAACCAGTATGCAAATGCAATTAGGGTCATAGCTCATCTGTTTAAAAATTCTCAGCTATTAAATCGATATGTTTTAAGTGAAATAGTGAACACATTAGTCAATTACAACTTGTATTTACTTCAGAAAGGTCTACTATTAAATCAGGAAGATTACAACACTCTTGAGTGCCTGGGAATTGGAGAGGAGTAATAGAGAAAAGGTTAAAAATAAGCAACACTATAACCCTCTGCTTGAGAAAAAATAGAGCATATTCCTGATTTCCACACTTATATTGAAAACACAAACATGGAAAAGCTAATTTTCTCAATACTGACATTTAGTCACAAGACACTTAATCTGGTAAATGTTATTTTAGTTCATTCATTTACTTCTCCACTTAACGAACAGTTAAGCATCTACTGCCTGCCAGTTAAGAGTGTTGAAAAAGTCCGTCAGAAAACTGGAAACACAGTCAACAGATACAAAGTAATTCAGCTCAAGTTGACATTTTTTAAATTGCTAATTTTATATTTGTATCAATGTAAAAGTTTGTATCCATAATTCTCTCAATCACTATCTCAAACACAAAAACGAACAAATTTTCCGAATAGGTGCAGTCAGTACTTTAAAACCCATTTTAATGGTAAAATATACATGTAGTAATCTTTACACTAGTGCTACACAGAGTTACTACTTCTGTGTATACACAGGATTTTTCACTTCCAAACCCTACCTTTGGAAAGAAATGCAGAGGTCATAAATATTTTTCGCCAAATATTGTTTCCACAATGAGTTTCAAGAATATAGTATTCAACATTATAAACCTAACTATAAATCTTCTTTGAGCATGAAAAGATCATCATTACTACCTGCATTTCTAGGGACTGGAGAATGTGGCCTATTGGAGCACAAAAATAAAAATCCCAGCAGTGCCAAGACTATGCACCTGAAATAAATAAAGCTCTTTAGAATAGAAATTTCTCACCTGTAAAATCCGGATCACCCATACCGATTGTCAACGTTGTAAGGAGTAACAGATTAGATACAATAGGCTGAGACAGACCTCAAAAGCCTGCACAGAAACACCCGCTGTAGGCTTCAGCACAAGGATACCAACCACCCCCGCAAAATGAACCCTCCACCCAAAAAAGGACCTCCCTCCACCTCATTGATTATGCATAACACATTAGGCCACCTCTATACTGTTTAATATATTAACATAAATAGAGCACGTGACTGCTCAAGTGTCAAATCCTTAGTAGGTGATTATGGATTTTGGCTTTGGTTACCTTTAAAGTTCTTGATCACTAACTTCTTAGCAGAGCCAGGCTTGCTGTTAGCAAAGCTAGAGACGGTGGTAGAAGATTTAGCCAGGCCGTTTGCGTGATGCACCGAAGCCACAGAAGAGATTAGTATACTCTTATTTTTAAGTTGCTGCTGCTGAGATGTTGCAGCAGTTGGTGAAGATGAGGAGGAGGAAGAGGAGGATTCCTCAGCCATCTTCGCATCAAACCCTACAAACTCCAGGGTGTCTTCAAAACGCAGCTTCTTCTGTATCGGTACGTGGCTGGAAGCAGCCAACGAAACCCCCACGCAGAAAGACGAGGTTGAAGGGGATGCCGAATCCCTAGGTTGTAAAGGAGGAGTGGAAGAGGAGGGAGAGGTGGAATCAAAGTCTTCTCTCTCGTTACTACTGTTACTGCCGCTACTGCTGCTGCTGCTGTTTAACTTTCTCTTCTTGGCAGAGGTGGGCGGAGTGGTGCTGGTATTACCATCAGTGGCAGATCTGACCTCCTGAGCAGCAGCAGCAGCTGAGGGATTGGGGGAAGAAAAACCTGTTGGAAACATGAAAATAGCGGGGTCAACAGGCAGAGGAGCATCAAAAACCTACGTTTATATGCCTGCGTGCGTGTAGGAGAGAAGGTGGCAATGCTCGAGGGGGAAGGGAAGAAAGAAGAGAGGAGAAACACAGAGGACGAGAAGGAAAGTGAAGGGGGGGCTACACCGGGGGAATGGGAGGGTTTGGGAAGGCGGATAGGCTGACACCAGGAGTGAGCAGAACAAGGGGGGAGAGCGAATGAGAAGGCAGACAGGTAAACGGCCGTGCCGTCCCCCTTTCCTGCTTTTCGGTCTCTCTCCCCCCTTTCTGCTGGAGCGACTCAGTGAGTCTGTGAGGCTGCAGCTCCTCCTCCTTTTCTCCCTCTCTTTGGGAGGGGAGAAGCCTTGGCTGGGGGGAGGGGGGAAGAGAGCCAAGGCTTGTTATTGTCAATAGCACAAGAGGCTAAAGATGGCGCCACTTCCGGTCACGCGGCAGCGAGGGCGGGGCAGCATCTATCCGGGGGGTAGGAGGGGGGTGGAGAAAAGCACTGCGGGCTCCAGGGGGGCGGGGGAGCTGGCTGACTGCGAAGCGGCGGGAAAGCAGCGACAGACGCGCCTGAGATGGTCTGGCTCTTGGGCTCCTGCTTGCTCTCTGCTCTTGGTCTGTTGCCCTCTTCCTAAGCAGCGCTGTCCTCCCCGGTCCCATGGATAACTCCCACCCCCTCCTTTACGGTCCCGGGGGAAGCTTCGCGCCGCAGCGCCCTTACCGGAAGTGACCGAGGAGACACTTTTCATAGCGCCCAGATCCTAAAGCCCCCAGGTCCA
>PVIA01003803.1:43952-156769 GCA_004024845.1 Tonatia bakeri
GGCCACCGAGACACCTTCGGAGCCCCTGATTGGAGCTTTGTGAACGCGAGGCCAGCGGGGGGTGGAGGTGGGGGGGGGGGCAGAAAGGTGGTGAGAGATGGAGCCTGAAGGAGCTTGAAGGGGAGGGAAGGTGGTGACGGTGAGGGGCGGGGTGAGCTAGCTGGGAAAATAGGGGAGGAGGGAGAGAGGGATGGAGGAAGGGAAGAAGTAAAAAGTAAGGGTAGGGAGAATGGAAACTTTGAAAGGGATAAAGGAATAAGGTGGGGTTGCAAGGCCAGGGAGGGAGTACCCCAAATGGAGAAAAACGTAATCATGCCATTCTGTGTGCTGCTAGGGAGGAATGTCATGAGGTTAAGATAGGAAAGGAAAACAAACAGTTTGGATAGCAAGAAAAACAGTTTTTGATTCAGTTGAGCTATAAATTGCTTCTTTTTTATGTCAAGGACACCAATGACCCAATATTGAATAGGGCCTGACTTTTGATCCATTCCTCAGTAATGTAGCTACAAACCCTTTTAACTTCCTACCAGGAGCGTTTTCTAAGATGGCTGGCTAGAGTTAAGGGTGCATTCTAAGGCCAAGAAACTGGAAGGTAACACCCCCCCTCAACACACACACACCTACAACACAATTCCCAGGACCAACCCCCAGCCTCATCAGTCATTAACCTAGTAGTTTACATACTAAACGCCACTTATTTTACCAAATCTCGACTCATACACTTTGTCTCGAAGAATAAGTTTCAGGAAAATATTGCCAAAAGTCAATGTTTTCTACCAACGTATTCCATAAGCCAAAATTTTAAAATGCATTACTCATGAGAACAAACCTCTAAATCTGGTTAAATTAGCAACAAGAACCTCGTAAACTTTCTGTTGGGAGTTTGTATTTAACTCAGCATTGGGAGGGGTGCAGAGAACACTGGCAGGGCAGAGTAATAGGGAAAAAAGAGGGACAATTGTAATTGAACAACAATAAAAAATCCTAAATTTGCCAACCTGTTGATCATTCTAACCGCAGAAACATTCAACGAGCATGTATTGAAAGACATGCCACAAACTACCCCAGGTCCCTGCCATTGAGAATCCAGGGCAGAAGATAGTTTCAAAACTAATTTCCATAACAGTACTATTAACAGATGTACAAAATGCTGTGGAAAGAGGTGAAACAAGAAATTTGGGGGAATTTTGTAATAGAGTTTCACAGAGGAATTGAAGTTTATGCTGGGTCTCAAAGGGAGAATGGCCAAAAATACAAGAGGAGAGGGGGTAAAAGGCATTCTGAGCAGTGGAAACAGAGAAAGCAGAGAGTTTTGAAAGGGCCTGGCCTGTTGAAAGAAATTTGGAAAGTGCAGTGGGCTTTTCCATAGGAAAAGTAGGATGTCCAGTTGCAAGTAAGGAAGAGGAGGTTCAGGAGCACCTGGCACAAAAGCCAAAACTTTTGGAGTCTACCTTGTAGGCTAGGGTAGACAGCATGGAAAAACCAGCAAGTAAGCTGGGATTTTCAAAGCAAGGGTGTGAAAGGCAAAAGATTTGTACACTCTGAAGAGAAACCAGAGTATAAGTGGTGATGGACGGAACCTTGACTTGGAGTGGTGAACACACCATACAGTGTACAGATAATGTATTGTGGAATTGTGTGCTTGAAACCTATCTAATTTTGTTAACTAGTGTCACCCCAATAAATTAAATAAAAAGGAAACAAGATAAAAGCAGGGGAGTGACAGGATTGTAGGTGGAGTAACAGCAGTTTGTATCCTACCTTGAGATATACCAGTTAGAACCCTAAGAATAAACCAATTTTCTAACTTTGTTTACACAGGCTCACTTTGTTTTGTTTTTCTCGAAAGCTCCTTGGTTAAAATGCAAATCCTCCTAGAAAAGGTACCGTCTTGGGACTCTATCAGCTTTGTACTGTTTGATGAGCCAGCTGAGAACAAGGCTGTAGTGGAACTTAGGCTCCAGGGCCACAAAGAAGTGGAGCTAGAGACCTGAAAGGGCGGCAGATGGGTTCCTCCCTGTTTGGTTGTAGCGTATTGTCCTTGCTGCCTAATATGAGTCTGTAAACTCTTAAGACAAGGGAAGGTATCCTAAAACACGAAACCCTCTTTTATTGTGTCTCACTTTTTCACAAGAGGCCGAACAACTGTGTAAATGCAGAGTAAATACTTACTGAATTGAATATTTCATTGAATAAGGATAAAATAATGCCGTATCTTTATAAAGAAGGATTAACTGGCTAGTTTTCAGGGTTATGAACAAGGTTGTTGTAATGCATGCAGTTCTATTCCTAAGAAGGGTGTATGGATGGGTCAGCTGATAATGGCCCAAAAGTACCTCTTCTAGGAGGATTTGCATTTTAACCAAGGACTTTTCAAAACAAAAAAGTGGGCCCAGTTCTAATTCATGAATTATATTCTTTAGAATGATGTATGGAAGTGCTAGCTCTTTTTGAATTTACAAATATTAGTGCAACGAGAAGGTGCTGCTTTGACATACAAAGATAAACTTTTGTAGGTAACATAAAGGATAGCCAAGTCCTGTTAATATTCAACTACATTCTAGTAATAATAGCTCCAAATCTGACATGTTTATCTAAACCCTTCACTCTACTGAGACTTGTTAGTTCTAAAAGACCCTTGGTTCTTGAGCTCTAGCTCACTTTTGATGGCCCAGTAGTTCAGTCTACTGTTAAAGTTTTCTATGAAATACACTCAAGTGAGTTTTGTGGAAATATGTATATGTTTAATAATCTCCCTTTTGACATTTTACAACCTCATTTTACTTTCAGTCCTCACCAAATAGCATATCTTAATATGGGTATGTGATTTTTTAATAGTGATTTTTTAAATTTAACATTTACATTTTGTGGCACACCAGTTTTAAATACTATATGACATGTGAGGACCATAACTTTGTGACTTCTTGGCTCCTAGGGCCAATTTAAAAGATGAAAAGCCTCCCATATTGCTTTGTAAAATGTTGTTTACATCAAGAATCAACTAATTGGGGCTAGCTAGAACATAAACATATATTCTATACATGCAAACATTAAACACATTCTCAACATAAAAATACATTTTTCAAGGTTGAAGTCACCGAAACCACAATAATCAAGACATGCAGTGTAGGACATTATAGAATTATGGCCATTATTAGACTAAACCAGACTGGACACTTAACACATACTCCATATACTGTATTAGAATCTTTCATCTTGTGAGTTTAATTCATACATTAGAAATATTAATTAAACTTTACAAAGCTTCCAAGCGAGGTATAGTTATGATTGGCCTTTTAAGCAAGTAAATACATGAATTTGTAGGTATTTATAAGGGTAAATATATGCATAAAGGAAGAAATACAAACAATGAGGACTAGTGTTTCTAAATTCCACTCCCTTATTTCTGTAGGCATTTTTCTAAAGGGGCAGAATGTAACTTGTTTCCTTTTTTGATCAAAGGGTTTCCCCCAATGCTTGATTTTTCTCCAGACATCCCAGAGCAGAGGCTTGTCAATAGATAGATACCCCCGCTCCCGGAAGTCTTGTTATACGTGGGTGCAATTTTCCCTAAAAATAGGAGACACTGCTTGCTCAGAATACCAAAGATGTTTCTGCAGCACGCTTTAAGAATGTTGAGAAAAAAATTGCTGGGTAAAATGTGGCCCATGTTCTCTATCCACTTTCCTGAAAGACCACCTTTGAAGCAGGGAAATACAGCAAAGGCAAACCAAGCAGTGATGCGAAACGTTGTATCATAATAAGGGCTTTGTTATCAACAGCAAGGTGCTGCTATGGGATCACTGAGGAGGCCAAAGCTTAAGTAAAGATTATCCAGCTGCACAATGTGAACTCACCCTTTGTCCATCCTGGAGTCACTCTATAAAATAAGCAAGTTAGTCACAAATGCTGAACCCACAGTGCTCAGCGAAATGCAAATAACAGATCTCATTTGTAACAAAATCATTTATCTTCTATGTAAAATTATCTTATCTACTGAAGAATTACTGACTCAGGTATATCAACAACCATTTGGACATAGCTCTGTTGCTCAGAGATTTTATCTACTGTCATATCCAGGAACCATCTGGAAAGCAGATTTAAAGACTAACAGGGCCAGGCCATTTGCCTTGGGGGGTTGGGGGAGGGGAACTGAATCAGCCACATATTACTTCTTCTTTTGGTGCTGCCAAGCACTTGCTTATTATGGAGTTGCTAGGCCTATTTTTATCCTTCTGTTCACTTTATCAATGACTCTCACAGTCCTTCCACCCTCACCATGCTTTAGGGTTTATTCTTCAAATGACTTTCAGCTTTTCTTTTTCCCAAGAGCAAGGCCAGTGTAGGTTTGTTTTTTAAATTTTTTATTTCGTTTTAGAGAGAGGGGAAGGGAGGTAGAAAGAAAGGGAGAGAAACATCGATGTGAGAAACACTGTTGTCTCTCGTAAGCACCCCAACCTGAGACTGAGCCTGCAATCCAGGCATGTGCTTTGTGGGAGGAAGCTAAACAAACTAAGCCACACCAGTCAGGGCAGGGCCGATGTAGGGTTAAATCAGTGGTTCCCCACTCTGACTGCACAACAGAATTGCCCGGGAAGCTTTTACAAAAACACCTTTGCTCAGGTTTGAAGCTAGTCCAACTAAATCAGAATCTCTGTGAGTAGGGTCTCAGTTTTCAGTATTCTTAAGAAGTTCTCTGGACGTTCCTTCATACCCGCAGGGTTGAGACCACAGCTGTAGGTGAAGTAGGTACCATTGTGATTTAAATGGTGCTGATAAGCCTTTGTACTCCTTTTAATGCCTGAAATAACAATTATTCCTTTTAATTTAAAAAAATAGCCTTCTTGAACAACAATAAAACAGAGAAAAAAAAAACAGCCCCCTTCTCTAGGAATTCTTGTTTTCAGGTGCAATTTTGCCAAAATGTCTTTAAAGTGAATGGTTCTTAGGAACTAAAAATAATAAAGTACAAAGTGCATGGGAGGTAAACAGAACAAGGAGTAGGCTTTGCAATGAGTGGGGGGAGTGTTGGGGGTGTAAAGTTACCATCAAAGGAGGAAAGATTTCAGAGAGTACATTTTTGTTGACCTCTCAGTATTCCTTGGGGCCAATCCAGCTTTGTGAACTAAATATTTAAAGCATAGGCAAATTTAACTGCTTATTTTATCTAACAAAATTATGTTAAAAACCTAAATAATTTTAATAAGCAAAAACAGAGCAGACATTAGGAATGTAGGTTTGGTTGGAACTATTCATAAATGCCCAACTTCTGAATTATCACTCACTATATGGATGTTTCTATTGCCAAGTCATCTGTTTTTCCTGATTTCATTAAATGTTCTTTATTCCCACCAATAGCATTATTTCTCTTGCCAGTTCATTTGGTCATTCAACAAAAATGTATTGAGCAACTACTTGGAGCAAGGCATGGCGCTGCTAGAATACAGAGCTAACACAAAATTCCATTTGCAATTGGTTTTACAGGTTTTCAAGACATTTTCACATGCGATCTTATTCTGTCCTTATAGCCACAGTGTGAGATACATCAGAGCCATCCTCATTTCACAGATGAGAAACAGGTTCAGGGAAGGAGGTTAAAATGACTTGTCAAATCACAAAGCCCACAGAGTTAAACCAAACCTACTTTTTCTAATTCCAAATACAGTAATTTCTTGTAGTTTACCATGTAGTAAGGAGACATGCTATAAAGTCATCTCAAGTAGTAGACAAGTTATGAAAAGACATTCAGAGTCCCACTTACCAGGAGAAAATATGAGAAATAGTAAAACTAACTCCTTTATTGAGGTTAGCCAAATCACAGTGTCCAAAAGGAGGCCAAGCTTGGATTCAGTTCAGGCTATCATTAAGCAGGCAGGACACAGCAGCAAGCAGGGTACATTCAAGGAGACAGTGGCAGCTTGGCTCTAGTGAATCCGTTTATTCTCTGGCTGGACCCTCAACCAGTGGCTGATCTTCACTAGAAGTAGAAACTAGCTCCTTTTTCTAGCCAAATCCAAGCAAACACTGAATAAACCTTAACAGAGGACCCGTTATGATCCAGTCACTGAGCATACAAAGACAACCTTTGCCCTCAAACAGTTCTCAATTGGCCTAGTAGGTGAGGAAGACAATTATAGGACTGAGATAAAAGGTTGCTAGAGGAACACAGAGAGATACCTGAACAGCCTAGGAGGATAAGGTGCATGTAGGAAGGAAGGGTGGGGGAAGGGTGAGGGTGGGAAGTTAAGAAGAGCTTCCAGAAAGAGTGATTCAATTTAAATTCCTGAGTGTAAGTGAGAACCATGTAAGGGGAGTAGGAGGGAGCAGGGGGCACAAAAAAGGGGAAAAAAGGAGCACATTTAAATCCTTAAGGTGAGAGAGAATGAAGTATATTCAGGAAATTGCAAGACTAGTTCTCAGGGAATAGTTTCATTCCTAACCAGAAACTCTGGAGTGCTAAGGAAGGAAATCAAGACAGCATCCCAATCTCAAATCCTGTAAAGCAGCAATTTTCAACATTTTTTGTCTCATGGCACACATAAACTAATTACTAAAATTCTGCAGCACACCAAAAATATATTGTTTTGTCAATCTACAAAAAAAAACAGGTATAATTTTGATCAAAAAACAGTAATAATAGTTATTACCTACTCTTTTTGCTCTGAAGTGCCTTAAAAAAAATCAGGTGCCTATACTTGTATTAAAGACTTCTGGTACCAAGAATTAACCAATCAGATGCAACCTTATGTGACATGACCAATAAGATGCAACTCTATTATATGACCTGTATATTTATGGTTCAAGACGGAGCATTCAAACTAGGTGGCTATGGTTGTATTGACTGTTGTCATTTTTTTTTAATTTGATAATCTAAGGGAAAATAGGTCAGTGCTCTGACTAAATAGTCAGGTACTACATGTTCTAAGAATTCTTGCAGCACACAAGTTGAAAATCACTGCCATTAAGCAATTCCTAGGCCTCATAGCATGAGGCCTTACTCCTATACCTTACTTGCTGTTGGAGCTGTGGCTACTGGTAATAATTCTTGCTCTGAGCCACCCTAGTTCAGGAATTGGACTTACAGTTGGGCTTATCCTTGTATATAAGAGCTCAGAATCACAAAGGTGGGGGTGGGAGGGCCTGATGAAGCATGGGAAATAAGATAATGAGGAAAAAAATGAGATAATAGAAATGCTGTTATGATCACAAGACTGAACAATGCTATAGGAATGCAGATGAATGAGAGCAGGTTTTGGGAAGTGATGGTCAGTAGACCAAATCCAGCCAGTTGCCTGTTTTGATAAAGGATATTTTATTGGAACACTGCCATCCTCATTCATCCACATATTGTCTGTGGCTGTTTTTGTGCTAAAACAACAGAGTTCAGTAGTTACCAGAGACCTGAAGACACAAAGCCAAAAATATTTCCTATCTAGTCCTTTATAGAAACAAAAAGGCTGACCCTTGCCCTTGAACATAGTAAGCAGTAAAAATAGAGATATGGAGAATGTCTAGTGGTGGCACAAATAAAGAAAAATATATAAATCATTAAAAATATAATGAAACACAAAGAAAAAATTCAAAACATGCTAAAATTTTTCTGTTCCTAGACTGCATCACCTTTGATACTACAAAGAATGACAAGAGAATATTCTTTGATAGAATGCCTAAATAAATCATGGTATATTCACACAACAAAATATTACCCAGCATTAAAAAATGAATTCCAGAAGATGGAGACATAGGTAAACATGCCTTCCCTCCTTGTACAACTATAGCAAAAATTACAGCTAGACTACAAAACAAATATCACCCAGATTTGTCAGAAAATCTAGCTGTAGAGAATTCCAACAACCAAGGATTTAAAGAAGCCACATTCATCCAGACAGCTAGGAAGAGCGGAGGCATGGAGAGGCACAGAGGATGGAAAGGTATGGAGATGCAGAACAGGGTCCCACATCTAAACTGGGAGGGATACCTCAGGAGTGACGGATTCCAGCCCCAGACCAGACCACACAACCCAGGGTTCCAGCACCATGAAAGTAAGTCCACACACATAACTTCTGGCAATAAAAATCAATGGGGGTTGGGGTAGCAGAAGAAACTTTGGGATTCTCAAGAGACTCCTCTTAAAGGACCCAAAGTGTACTTAGGACTCACACAGCTGCATCCCCTCTGTGATTCAGCACCAAGGAAACAGCTGGAACGACACCAGTGGCATACAGAAAGAAAGTGACATGATTGGCAACAGGGCGAGTGCCAGGAGACAGCTTCCTCCTAGATAAAACTCCAGAGGTCAGGCAGCGGCGTTGTCCCCTCTCCAAGTTCTCCTCCACACAGAGCCACAGAGCAGTGACATGGGTTCCACTGCCCTGGTAATTACCTAAGGCTCCACCCCATACAACTTACAGGTGCACTTTTCTACAATAGGCGGTGCTACTAAGGGAGTCAAAGCAGCTCTACTTAATACATAGAAACAACCATGGAGAGGCTGCCAAAATGAGGAGAAAGGAAATATGGCCCAAAAGAAAGAAAAGAAAAAACTCCAGATAAAGAAGTAAACAACATGGAGATAAGCAACCCATCAGATGTAGTGTTCAAAAGACTTGTTATTAGGTTGCTCCAGAAACTCATTGGGTACTGCGAGAGCAAAAAAAAAAAAAGAAAAAAAGAAAGAAAGAAAGAAAGAAAGACCCAGGCAGAAATTAAGGTTACATTAAGTGAAATAAAGAAAAACCTACAGGGAACCAACAGTAGAGGGAATGAAGCTGGGAATCAAATCATTGATCTGGAACAAAAGGAAGAAAAACATTACAACAGCAAGAAGAAAATTCAAAAAAACAAGGATAGGCTAATGAGCTTCTGGGACATTTTTAAATGCACCAACATCTGAATCATAGGGGTGCCAGAAGAAGAGGAAGAGCAAGAACTTGAACACTTACTTGAAAAAATAATGAGAGAAAACTTCCCTAATTTAGTGAAGGAAATAGGCATAGAAGTCCAGGAAGGACAAAAAGTCCCAAACAAGACAGACACAAACAGGCCCACACCAAGACATATCATGATTAAAATGGCAAAGGTTAAAGTTAAAGAAAGAATCTTAAAAACGAGAAGAGAAAAGCAGATAGTTACCTGCAAAGGAGTTGCCATAAAACTGTCAGCTGATTTCTCAAACAAAACTGCAGGCAAGAAGGGACTAGCAAGAAGTATTCAAAGTGACGAAAATCAAGGGCCTACAACCTAGATTACTCTATCCAGCAAAGCTATCATTTAGAATGGAAGGGCAGATAAAGTGCTTCTCGGGTAAGGGTAAGGTAAAGGAGTTTGTCATCACCAAGCCATTATTATATTAAATGATAAAGGGAATTATATAAGAAAAAGAAGACCAAAGTGATGAACATTAAAATGGCAGTAAATTCACAACTATCAATAATTGAATCCAAATAACAAACTAAGCAAATAAGCACAACAGGAACAGAATCATAGATATGGAGGTCATTTGGAGGGTTATCAACTGGGAGGAGGGAGGGGGAGAATGGGGGAAAAGGTACAAGGAATAAGAATCATAAATGGTGGGTACAAAATAAACAGGGGGGTATTAAGAACAGTATAGTAAACGGAGTAGCAAAAAACGTATATGCACAAACCGTGGACATGAACTAAGTGGGGGATTGCTGGAGGGAATGAGAGTATTGAGTGGAAGAAGGTAAAGGGGGAAAAATTGGGACAACTGTAATAGCATAATCAATAAATTATATTTAAAAAACAGAATTCCAGCTACATGCATAAATCACAGAAATAATGTAACATGAAAGAAGCAAATCATGGAAGAACACATACAATTTAATAACTCTCTCATAAAGCTCAAAAATAGGAAAGTTTATGGATATATATGGTAAAACTATTAAAATTAAGAAGGGAAGCCCTGGCTGGTGTAGCTGAGTGGATTGAGTGCCAGCCTGTGAACAAAAGGGTCGCCGGTTCAATTCACAGTCAGGGCACATGCCTTGGTTGTGGGCCAGGTCCCCATTTGGGGGTACATGAATGCAACCACAAGTTGATGTTTCTCTCCCTCTCTTTCTCCCTCCCCCTCTCTAAAAATAAATAAATAAATCTTTTTAAAAATTAAGAAGGGAAATAATAACACAAAATCCAGGATAGGGGATTGCTCTGGAGGAAACAAAGGGGGAGAATTTAGGTAGGTTCAAAAGCATTGATAGTATTCTAGTTCTTAAACTGATGATGTGTTCATGGATATTTATTTTATTATTATACTCCATAAATGACATATCACAAATATCCTTTTGTATGTATTAAAATTATATAGTAAAAAGTTTTTAAAAGTCAAATATAGCAAGTGGTGACCTGTTAAACCCTGGATCATAGCAGTTTGAAGGATGAATGGCTGGCAGGGATGGCAAAGACAACTAGGACTGATTTTCAGAACATTTAAGAATTTGTTATGGGTTCCTTAAGATTACTTGTGGGCTGGGGGGAGCACTGTCCAACGTGGTGGAATTAGATTTTCCTTGGTCCACAAGATGGGGGCTTAAAGTTGTAATTTGCATATTAATAATACAAATCTGAACTTAGTATATAATATTATCAAGATGTGTGACTGGGAGATCTGTGGGTTACTTGAAAAAGGGAACGGTGTGTACAAAGACATGAGGGTATGAGAAAAATCACATACCATTTAAGCAAATGCAGTATTATCATGCTGTGTGGTGTGGTGTAACTGCCTTGTGGTATGCCTCCGGGGGTTGTGATTGGAGATAAGACAGAGAGGCAGGTAGGGTTCAGGTCCAGGTGAAAATTGTAAGCAGTGCTTCAGTTTGGATTCAATCCAGGATTAAGGGCTTCAAGCAAGGAAAGGAATAATATGATCAGCTGTACATTTAGACATGTCCAGGTCTCGACAAGCTTTGACTACACAATAAGGTGGCATCCCTGCCACTCATGGCCCCCAAAAAGCCCATTCCCCAAAGATAATCTCACAGCTAACAACTTAGTAATTAAAGGTCTTTTTCATTATGTTTAGCAAGATACAGAGTTTTGGCTTTAAAAAAAATGGATCACATTATATGAATTGTTCTGTGATTTTATTCACTTCTTAAAATAGTATATTATGGACAGCTTTCCCAGTCTGTATACTTGTATATAGATCTACCTCATCATTTTTAAGGGCAGCATAGTATAGTATGTGTAGATGTACATACTCCTGTCAGTTCTTTAAAAATTCTAATCATCACACTTGATTGTGGTTTCCTTTTCCCCTTTCCTTACTTTTGCTAGACTGACTGAATTTCTTTTCCCCCCTTTTTTCAACTACTAGCAGTTCTACACACTATTTACATTCTATTGATGGGTATCTTTCCATTTTATTTACTTATATAAATGACACACATACACATTCTTCTTCTATAAAAACAATACAGAGGAATATAGGATAAAACATAGATGTGTCCCTTCACTGTTAGGTTTTGTGCATCATCTTCCTTAGCATTTATGTACATATATATTTGTATATATACTAATAGGAAGCATTGGTATTTTTTAAAAGATTTTATTTATTTATTTATTTTTAGAGAGGTGGAAAGGGAGGAAAGAAGAGAGAAAGAGAAACATCAATGTGTGGTTGTCTCTCCTGTGCCTCCTACTAGGGGACCTGGCCCACAACCCAGGCATGTGCCCTGACTGGGAATCGAAGCAGCAACCCTTTGGTTTGCAGGCTGGTGCTCAGTCCACTGAGCCACCCCAGCCAGGGCAGAAAGCTTTGGTATTTTTTAATGCTGTCATTACTGTACACGTACCCACAATTTACTTTTTGAACTTAATATGCTTGGAGATCTTTGGAGATCTTTCTATGACAGTACACAGAGGTCTATTTCATTCTGTTTAAAGGCTGAATACAATTTTATGGTAAAGATACACCACATTTTATTTAAACTTTTCCCTATTTTTGGATATTTGGTTATTTCCATTTTTCTCTTACAATAATCATGAAGCAATGAACATGCTGTAACACAGGTCTTTGTGAATGTGTAAAAATATTTCTGAGGATATATTTGGAAAAGTAGTATTGGGTTGACAGGAAGATATTTAAAACCTTGATAGGTTGCCATATTACTCTTCATAAATGTTGTGCAAAAAAAGTGCCTACTTTCAGAAAGACTGCTGATTGCCCACACCATTAGCAACATTAAATATTATCAACTTTTAAGTTTTTTGCCGAAATGTTACACAAATTCATTCTCACTATAAAACAACCACAGCAAAGAAAAACAGAAGTGCTCTCTTGACCACCATCACCTGACGATAATCCTCTCTCAGGAAATTTATTTCTACACTGCTATTAATTTTTCTATTAATTGTTTTGTTATGTTTTATCTTCTTATGAATAATTTCTTAATAATTTACTCAAGCTTCCTAGACATGTTCTTAAAATTATTTGTACTTAACTGTAAATTTTATTAGTTCATTGACTCACCATTGTCTTCTGACATGGACTCATCATCAGTCTCATCACCTGATCCAGATGACTGTGACATTGTCTTTGGGAGCCTATGTTAGAAAACAGAGAATTCACTTTTACAAGCAGCCCTTTCCCATATCAGTATGGTGTTATGGACTCATTGACTCTGGTTTCTTAACCAATTTTACCCTATTTCTTTCAGATCTTCAAGAAAATCCTCACAATTTTGGCCTACTAATCACACCCTTCCCTCTTATTCCTTGTGGTTATGGCTCTAATATTTTTTTTCTTTCATTTAAAGTGAATTTGGGGGAAAAAACACATTTGTTCAGACGAACATCTTAAATTGGAAGTATGGCATGTCCTTTTATTTTTTTTTTATTTTTGACACAGTCTTTAAAAAAAAAGATTTTATTTGTTTTTAGAGAGAGGAAGGGAGGGAGAATGAGAGGGAGAGAAACATCAATGTGTGATTGCTTCTCATGCACCCCCTACAGGGGACCCAGCTCACAACCCAGGCATGTCCCCTGACTGGGAATCAAGCTAGCAACTCTTTGGTTCTCAGTCCAGCACTCCATCCACTGAGACACACCAGCCAGGGCTTGACAGGGTTTTTTAAATGTTATGATGGCTTAGCCCCTGCTGGCTTGAATACCTAGAAATAGTGTTCCTTCAAAGTGTCCTCCAGCTAATTTGGAGGGTTCTCCAAAGGACAATCTCACTTCTGATTTGAACCAGGTCTCTAATTATCTTCCATTTTGGCCTTTGGCCTTTTCATCAGGCTACAGTACTATGGTTGTTGAGGGTTCTCCTGTGGTCACAACCTTGTTTAGGAGGGTTTTGTGTACAGATCACTGTGGCTCTAGCATTCTTTTCTCTAAATCCTCCATATTGCAGGTGAGTAAAGGCTGTAACTTCTAATATACCTTTTCTAAACGTTTGGGAATAACGAATGAAACTACATTGCCCAAAGATGTGACATCACTTGGAGTCTTGGCACAAAGCAGATCAATAAGTTCCTAAAGGGATACCCTCCCTGCATATTACCATCCCGAATAGGTGGCCTAACTCACCGTCCCAGGAAAACGAATAGGATTTATTGCTGTCCCGTTCTTCTACTTCCAGTCAGCTCTATAACCCAAGAGCTCAGAAGAAGAGATACAGTAAACAGTAATCACCATAGCGACGCTCGAGCCCTTTCTTCACGTGCGTGAAGTTCTACTCACGATTTTCTGTATATTTAATCCTTTCAAGGATGATTGACAGTAGATCTGACCAATCCCTTCAGGGGAAACTCCGCCGGTTTAACAGGGGCCTGGTTGGCCTCAAAAGCAAAAGATAAAATTTAAAATGACCTGAAATAGGTACATTTCCTAAAGTCTGGTTTAATCTAGCTTTAATAAGACCACTTATGGAACACAGGCAGGTCAGTCAAGGTTGTTCTGTACAAAGACTGGCACAGTTCCTACCTGACACCACTGCGGAGTTCCTCCCTCCTCTTTGACACCACACCAGCCAGGAGGTGTGGGGTTTCAAGGCCCCCCCTCCCACCCCGTCCCATCTCAGCTGAGGGATGAAGGGGAAGGAAAGTGGGACATAGAAATGAAGATGGAAGACGAGGGGTGTAAGTCTAGGCTCCCCACTTGGCTATTCCTGGTGTGAGTGGGGATGGGGCCACATTTTTTTTCCCATGGCGAGTGGCTATGGTAAATCGGTTATCTAAAATTTTCTATCTTCGTAGGCTGCTGTTTTCCTGATCCTTTGTCTAATGAGCGCAGAATTTTATGGGAGCTTTAGATGTCTCACTGGTTAGTGTTTTACATGAATCTTGCTCCACTACTGTGAATGGGATATGTTTTTTTCTTTCTTCAATTTGTTATTGCTAGAAGAAAGCTATTGGAATATAATAATAGAATGTTAACTGTAAAATCTAACTGGTGGGTATATTGGTGTTCACTGTAAATTTCTTTAAACTTTTCTGTTTGAAAATTTTTATAATAAATGTTGGAAAATAAAAGAAGGGAGTTACTCTATAATCTTAAAAAAAGAGAAAGCTATAGGATTCAGTATATTTATCTTACATCCAGCTTGTATCAGTTGGGACCCTTGTTTGCAGGTGACAGAAACCTAACTTGAACAAGCTTAAGAAGAAAATGGAGATTATTTGTTTGTGTAAGTGGGAAGCACCAAGAAGATCTCAACCAGGCCAGAATCCAGAGACTCAAATAGTATTAGGCTTTCACCCATCTATCTCTCTTCTTGACTTCTCTCTTTTCTACTTTGCCTCATTCTCTAAGATTCTCCCACGTGGTAGAGACAGGATTACTAGCTGTTCTGGGGTCACATCCTTATATTTCAAGATCCAAAGAAAAGAGAAAGCTACTTCTTTATCTCTGATTTGGAATATTCTAAGACAGGTCTGGGTCACATGTCTCCCCCTCTAAGCTGCCATTGTGTTTACCAGGGTATGACATTATGATTAACCTATCCTGGGGTTAGGTATCCAGCCATGTATGTGTGCATGTGTGCTTGTGTGTATGTACACATGGGGAATAGGGCAGGGTAGTCTAATTGCCCACCCTACCAGGACTGCATTGAAAGGACAGTGAAGGAGGAGCAGAACTCCAGAGGAAGAAGAGTGCTATAACCAGAAGCAGGAAGAAAGGAATACTTTGTAAAACAAAAACAGCAGATGTCCACTACATGTATTTCTGAGTTTTAATAATGTTTAAATTGCATTTCTTGAATTCTCAATGCATATAATCATATCATCTGCAAATAATTATAATTTTTCTCTTTTTTGTCTTTCTTCCTTCCAGACTTATACATCTTATTTCATTTTCTTGGTTTATTACATTTCAGAACCTTCAAAACACTATGGAGGACATTTGTGCCTTATATCTGAATTTCATGGGAAATGACTGGATTATGATACTTGCTCATAGCTTTTTTATACTCTTTAGAAAGTTTTCTTCTATTCCATTATAAGGAATGGATGCTGATTTTTATTAATTAATTAATTAATTAATTTTTAGGTAACATTGTTTAATAACATACATTTCAGGTGTACACATAATAATTCAATATCTGTATACTCCAGTCATTTTCAACCTTTTTCATCTTATGGCACATGTAAACTAATTACTCAAATTTTGTGGCACACCAAAAAATAAGTATAATTTTGATTCATTCACACCAGCCATCTATTGTTGTGTTGGCTGTTGTCATTTTTTATTTGACAATCTAAGGGAAAAGAGGTCAGTGTCCCTGACTAAATAGTCAGGTAGTGAATGTTCTAAAAAGTTTTGAGACACACTGGCTGAAAACAAAAATGGTATGCTCTATTGCGTGCTCACCACCAAAAGTCTACTTTCCATCCATTAGCATGTACAGTGGTACCTTGGTACTCATCATTAATTCATTCCAGAATTCATGACAAGTGCTGAGACCCATAACTACTGAGCTGTTTGCAACCTACTGTAAGACTGACACATCAACCTCTGTTTCATCAGGACAGAGGGGTGCCAAGTAGCAAGCAAGTAGTGAGTGCTGAAATATTTTCTTGTCAAAATGCGATGAGTCCAGGGTTTGATGGGTTCTGAAGCTGATGAGTAACAGGGTATAATTGTATTTGATCCCTTTTACATATTTCACCCTCCCCCACCCCATTCCCTTCTGGTAACCACCATTCTGTATGTATCTGTGAATTTGCTTTTGTTTTATTACATTTGTTCATTTTTTACTTTTTAGTATTATGTTCCAGGTATGAGTAAAATCATATTGTTTTTGTCCTTTTCTGCCTGGCTTATTTCATAGCTGTTGATTTCTATCCAGTGCCTTTGGGCCATCCATTGACAGATAAGGCTAAATTAAAATTAAAAACTTTATAATAAGTACAGAAGTGAAATACAGAAGCTACCCTAAAAAATAAGGAAAGGAAAAACTGGAATGTAGGGTTTTCATGAAACTAGGAGATAAACGTTACATGAAAGCACAGTTATGAAGGCAAAAAGCAGGTGATCGGGTGCCTGAATGATGATAGCTAGCACTAACAGAAGCTCTCACAATATTCCATGGACTGCTTTAAGTGTTTCATGTATGTTACCCTAGGAAAAAGTTGTCTTATTTGTAGAAACTGAACCAGAGACACGTGAATGCTCATGATAGAGTTGGTTCTGATAGGATTCTTAAGAGATGGAAAATTTTAGTTTAAGGTAAATAGTTATAAGCATAACAAGTAATGTATATATTAAAGCTTTTGTTTCAGATACTATAGATAAGGCCCACCCTGACCCCTGGGAGAACAGCTGACCTCCTGGAGCACTGCTAAAGATCACTGCCTGGGGCCAAGTGGAGGTATCTAGACCATTGTGTTTCAGGGAAGCTCAAATGACCACCTGCCCCTGGGAACAGCTAACTACCCTGGACAGGAATGTTGCAGTTTCCTCTACCTGACCCTCCCTGAATTTCAAACCCCCCTCACCACACCTTGTTTATTCCCTGCTATAAAAACTGTGGCCTGTAAAGAGAAGAGAAGATGGTCTGTTAGGGTGTGAACCCACCATCTTCTCAGATCGCCGGCCATCTGAATAAAGTGCCCATAAAGATTCAATTGCTGTCATTGCTTATTGGGTTTGGTAGTGACAGGCAGCCCGAACTCTGGTGTCTTTTCTGGTTTCAGTTCTGCTAGTAAAAATTTATTGAACTATGCACTTATCATTTGTACATTTCTGTATTCTGTGTAATAATAAGTTTTAAAAATAGATTAAAAACAAGTACATTAAAATGAACACAAGAGGTTATAGACTTGGAGACAAGTAGGGGTAGTAGAGTGTGCTAGACTGAAAAGAGGGAAACTAAAGGAAAGTCAGGTTTTTTTTCCCACATCCAGTTCCCAGAATATAGGCAGCCAAGCATATATCCCACATAGGAAATTTAAAGTATCCTTCTCTGGAGAACTGAAACCCCAGGGAAAAACTAATGATACCATAACCAAAAAGCATCCTGCCATCCAATCACCATACAACAAAGTCCTCCCCATACACACCAGGCACATAGAACTTCTAAACAGCTTTTCAGTGCCTCATTATTCAATGTGAACAAATGATCAAGGATTTCAGAGGGACTTCTGGAAAAGATGGAGGTGAAGGTAGACACATTTCACCTCCTCAACAACCATAAGAAGTATCATAACTAATTTCAAAACAAAAAACACCCAGAACTGCCACAAAATTGAACTATGTGGAAGTCTGACAAGGATTTAAAGAACTGATATTCATCCAAGTGAGTCAGAGGGGCAGAGATAGGGAGCTAGGGTGCAGAGGCCACAGTGTGGTGGTGATGCAGCAACACAGCAGCTGGCCCAACAGGCGGTCCCACATTTATGTGTGATGGATAAAAATCAGGAAGTTTACCTGAGGAGCAAGCTACCCCAGCCCCGGGCCAGAATGCGCAGCCCCAGGGCTCCAGCACTAGAAAACAAAGCCTTATAACTTCTGGCTGTAAAAATTGGTGGGGGTTGGGGCAGCAGAAAAAACTGCTGGACTCTCAGGAAAGTCTGTTTAAAAGGCCCACACAGTCCTAGAACATACGCCAACTCACCCACTCTGGGACCAACACCAAGGCAACAGCTAGAGGTGCACCAGTCACATACAGGAGGTGGGTGAAGTGACTGGAAGCAGGGTGAGTGCCAAGCAAGCCTTCAGCAGCCAGGCAGTGACATTGTCCCTCTCTGACCCCTCCCCCACATACACAGCAATAAAGTGGTGAAGCAGGTTGCCCTGCCCTGGCAAATACCTAAGGCTCTGCCCCATAAAATTTAACAGGTGTGCTAAGTCAGGGAGTCAAAGCAACTCTACCTAATACACAGCAATAAACATGGTCCGGAGGCTGCCAAAGTGAGGAGACACAGAAATATGGCCGAAATGAAAGAACAAAACAAAACTCCAGAAAAAGAATTAAACAAAATGGAGATATCCAACCTATCAGATGAAGAGTTCAAAACACTGGTGACAAGGATGCTCAGAGAACTCACTGAGTATGGCAAAATAATAAGGGAAGAAATGAAGGCTACACTAAGTGAAGTAAAAATCCACAGAAAACCAACAGTGAAGGGAATGAAGCCAGGTTTCAAATCAACAATTTGGAATATAAGAAAGAAAAGAAAAGAAAAGAAAAGAAAAGAAAAGAAAAGAAAAGAAGAGAAAAGAAAAGAAAAGAAAAGAAAAGAAAAGAAAAGAAAGAAAGAAAGAAAGAAAGAAAGAAAGAAAGAAAGAAAGAAAGAAAGAAAGAAAGAAAGAAAGGAGGGAGGGAGGGAGGGAGGGAGGAGGGAAGGAAGGAAAGGAAAGAAAGAAAAGAAAGGAAAGAAAGAAAGAAAAAGAAAGAAAGAAAGAAAGAAAGAGTCAACCAGAGCAGAATAAAGAGCAGGAATTCAAAAAACAAAAACAAAAACAAGGATAGGATAAGGAGCCTCTAGGACATCTTTAAACATACCAACATCTGAATCATAGGGGTGCCAGAAGGAGAAGAGGAAGAGCAAGAAATTGAAAACTTATTTGAAAACATAATGAAAGAAACCTTCCCTAATTTGGCAAAGGAAATACACATGCAAGTCCAGGAACAACATAGAGTCCCAAATAAGTTGGACCCAAAGAGGACCACACCAACACACATCATAGTTAAAATACCAAAGATTGAAGATAAAGAGAGAATCTTAAAAGCAAGAGAAAAGCAGATAGTTTTACCTACAAAGGAGTTTTCATAAGACTGTTGGCTGATTTCTCAAAAGAAACTTTGCAGGCAAGAAGGGAATGGCAAGAAGTATTCAAAGTGACGAAAATCAAGGGCCTACAACCTAGATTACTCTATCCAGCAAAGCTGTCATTTAGAATGGAAGGGCAGATAAAGTGCTTCCCAGATAAGGTCAAGTTAAAGAAGTTTGTCCTCACCAAACCACTATTATATGAAATGTTAAAGGGGCTTATCTAAGAAAAAGAAGGAGATTCAAAGCTATGAACAATAAAATGACAACAAACTCACAACTATCAACAACTGAACCTAAAAACAAAAACAAAAAAGGTAAGCAAACAACTAGAACAGGAACAGAATCACAGAAATGGAGATTATTTGGAAGGTTATCAGCTGGGATGGGGAAGAGGGAGGGTGAGGGAAAAGGTGTATGTATTAAGAAGCATAACTTGTAGATACAAAATAGACAGGGGGAGGTTAAAAATACTATAGGGAATGGAGAAGCCAAAGAACTTATATGCACAACCCATGAACATGAACTAAGGGGAAGATTGCTGGAGGGGTGGGGAGCAAAGGGGGAACAACTTGGACCACTGTAATAGCATAATCAATAAAATACACTTAAATATTTTTAGGATTTAAATTTAAAAAAAGGATTTCAGAGAGTTCATGGACAGTTTCAACATGAAAGCTGGAGGCTAAAACAAAAAAACAGAAGAGGAAGCTTAGATAAAACAAAGATAATGCAAGGAATAGTCAAAAACATAAAGATAACTGGTGTGCTTCTACTCCAATTGGTATATTCAGAGAAATAAGACAATGTTATACTTATAAAACATCAAACAGGACTGAGTGGAAAAGAAGGTCCATGTGGAGGCACACCACTGTGAAATTTCAGAATCCAATAGTTAAAGCACAGACCTTAAAAGCTTCTGAAAGCAGGAAAAAGTAAAAGGTCCTATACAAAAGATTAACTGTAAGAATGACATTGGTTTCTCAACAGAAATAGGCAAAGCTGAAGTGGAGCCATCTCTTCAATATTCTTAGTGAATTTCATTTCCAGTAGAGAATTCTGTATTCAGCCAAACTATCAATTGGGTATTAGAATAGAATAAATACATTTTTGCTCAAAAGATTTCCTTCCATGCATACTCTTTCAAAAATGATTGGAGGACATGCTTCACGAAACCTAGAGAGTAAACCAAAAAGGAAGCCATGGCATCCAGGCCCTGATGGGTGTGACTCCATTAGGCCGGTTCAATTTCCAGTCAGGGCACATGCCTGTGTTGAGGGCCAGGTCCCTGGTTGGGGGCGTGTAAGAGGCAACCGATCGATGTATCTGTCACACATTCATGTTCCCCTCTCTTTCTCCTTTCCCCTCTCTTTGAAAATAAAATAAATACAATCTTTTTAAAAAAAGACATGGCATTCAGGAAACAAGATCTGACAGAAGAGATTGAAATATGAAGACATGGGGCTCTAAGATAAAAAAAACCCTACTAGATTATCAATTTTATCTATTAACTTAATCTGTGGAAAGTTATACTGAAAGTTTGTTGGATAGCTTGGGAAGACTTAGCCATAGGCACAAACAGGGCTGCCATGTACAGCTGCTCAGGCTATGTGCTGCACAGCTATGTGGGGCACCATAGAAAACTAAGCAAATAAAAAGGAGAGATAATTATTAAATCCAGGAAAATAAAAAGGTTGTTTAAGAAAGGAAATGTAATCATAATATAGTACCTGGCTCACCAGGAAATTATTCATACATAATCATAATAATGTTGATGGAAGTAAACTTGGCTTGAAGTAGTGAACACACACAGAAAAATAAAACAAAGAATTATCACAATAATGTAAACAATTAGATCCTTTTATACAAAAAGCTGCTATAATTCTACTGAGAATATGAAGAGAGAATAGGGAAAAGGTAAGAGGGCTAAATAATCTACAAACATACTACCCTAAACAAGCCAACTTTTGTCCAATTTTGAAAGCTGAGCAGGGTTGGGCCCGGTTAGTCTTGGATGAGAGTGCTAAATTAATCATGCTACTGTGCAATGGAACACTACACAACCATTGAAAAGAAAGTTATGGACTTGTATATCTGAAAGGTTTGTATGATGCATTAAGTGTGAAATAAGCTGTAGCCCAATATGTATTGAATAATCCCCATTTTGGTTTTAAAATTATGAATAGATATATTTGCCTTCTATATTCATGTAAGCATAGTAACAAGTCAAGAAGACAATGAGGCATACTATTGATATAGGGAATTTCTGGGAGATGGTATTAGAGAAGGGCACATATATTTCTACGTCTACATCTATATCTGTATATCTATATGTGTATCCATCATCTGCTATAGGGTTGGCAAGAGAATAACCTCTGGTAGATAAGCTGATGGTCAGGTTAGGTGAGTGGGGATAGATTGTGGGGGCCGGAGGGGAGGTCAGTAGAGTCTTTGTCCCTAGTTCCTGTGTACAACTATTGGAGAGACCTAGTGGTGGTTAATGGTCTCTGAGCAGGCTGTTGGTGGTATTTGCATTAAAGACCTCTCCTCTTGGTGCTGAGCGTGGCTCTATTAGAAGTGAGGAGGGCCTAGTATTTAAAACAAGAGTTGCCAGTTGTTGTAGGCAAGATCTCTGGGCTGGTCTACAATGTTGGCTCTGCAAGGGTTCAGGGAAGTCAGAGACCTATCTCTTGGGGTGGTGGGTGCCAGGGAGCAAAAGCTGCTGTCATAGGAGGCTCACTTGAGCAAAGTTTCTCTGAGCTTGAGCCTGACCTTTTAGGCCTGTGTGTGGAATTGGGAGAAACCCCCGAGGGTGGAAGCTTATCTTGGGCATTGTAATTGACACTGGAAGAGGCTATTGTTTACTATTTATGGTTCTACAGGATATGTCCTGCCCAAGGGTATATTGACTGAAGGGGTCCTTGTGTTGGGGTGGATTAAATCTAGCCTATATTCTGCTTGTGAACAAGCTTTGTGGCCTAATGCAAGGATGCCACTGTCAGCAGAGAAAGGTGAATATTTTCATACTTGGACTACCCAAAGGGGTGTCTTTTTCTAATTAATTTACCCCAAGAGGGCCCCTTTTCTTTCACAGTTTTTTCTGCTCCAGGGTGTTGCCTGCTAGTTGCTGCTTTGGCTCTCTCAGAAGCACTGATATGCAGATAGTAGATTTTTACATCCTAAAGTTCCTGTTTTGGAAGTTCTGAGTAATCTGAAGACATCACTGGAAGAGGCCCTTTCCACTTGCCTCTCAGAGAAAGCCCTGGCCATTCTCCTTGCCTCAGGCAAATTGACACTTTGGTCAGATTAGATCAAGATGACAGCTTGAATGCTTGTTACTTTGTTCCCATCCTCCCCTCCCCAAACTCCTTAAAACATCAGAAAGAGGAGGGGGAAGTGGTGGGCAGAAAATGGATACAACTATACTTGAACAACAATAACAAATATGTGGGGGGGAAACAAAAATTAAGGGAAAAAAACATCAGAATAGCAAAAGGACTCAGAGTGGTATTAATTAATTAAAGGAAAATGTACTATCAGTAGTTCAGAAATTGAGATGAATTCCTTAAGGAGCCGTGGCTGGTGTGGCTCTGTGGATTGAGCACCAGCCTCTGAACTAAAAGGTTGCTGGTTTGACTCCCAGTCAGGTCACAGGCCTGGGTTGCAAGCCAGGTCCCTGGTTGGGAGTGTGTGAGAAGCAACCAACTGGTATTTTTCTTGCACATTGGTGATTCTCTCCCTCTCTCCCTCCCTTCCCCTCTCTCTGAAAATAAATAAATAAAAATATTTTTTTTAAAATGAATTCCTTGAGTATAGAAATCAGATATGATCATATTGATAAGAGAGGAGAAACCATCCAGTCCAAGAGACAAAACCTGCAAGAGAAAAGTACTAGAGAAAATCAAATCCCAGAATGAATAAATTCAAAGAGTAGGAGTGGAAGGGGCCCCCTCTAGTCAACTGGACAATCATATTCAGAAAAGAACCAGTTGGACCCCACTGTGATTAGCTCTCTCCACACTTCCCCCAACCCACCCTAAGGTTAAAGACAAAAATTTCATCAAAAGAAAGTGAGTTATTGCTACCAAATGTTTCCTAGTCTGAGTATAGGATCCTAGAAAACAAAAGAGTGGACCTTGGTGTAATTTGGCCTTCCCCATGATATATAGAAAAAACAAAAGAAGAGAAGGAACTTAGGAGAGAAATACACTGGAGTCCTTCACTGCCACAGAAAAACTGTTTTGGCAATTTGCAGGGAGTGGAAGGAAATGGCCTTTCTGTCTCCTGCATACCCAACCACTTTAAAGTGAAGCCTGATAGGTGAACGCATGTAACCCACTTACACAAAGCTCTCCTGCTCAGGAGACAGGCCATCCAGGGACACAACTACAGAATAAATCCAGACAAGCTATCTTTGTTGATGTACCTTGTCCCTTATTCACTCACATACATAGACAACAAAGGATAACCAGAAATATTTGGAGAAAATATACAACATAAAAGAGAAGAATCAAAAAGAAGAATAAATAGAACAATTGACCCTGAGTGGGGAAGGGGGTGAGTGAAATAATACACAGAACAAAATTCTGATTTTCAGATTCTAATTTTCATGCACGTTCAGAACACATTGCAGACATATTCAGAACCTTTGTGAATTACTCAGGTAGGTATTATAGCACAGTAAAACATGAAGCTGAAAAAGAGGAACATGTGGAATATAAGAAATACTGGTAAGCAGAGAAATAGTAAAACTTTGAGTTGTTCAAATGCTACCAAAAACCAACCAAACAAAAAAACCCCACTATTTGAATCAGACAAAGACAGAATTCAGAACTAAAAATATTAAAAGAGACAAAGGGATATTTAATATTGATAAAAGGTGCAGTCCACTAAGAACATATGATAATCATGGATCTTTAATGCACATAACAACATGAATTAGAGATATATAAAGCAAAGTCTGTTAGAAATACAAACAGAATAAAAATTTACAAATAACTAATCATGGAGGGAAGAGATTCTCCTCTCCTCCTCTTCTTTTTCTCCTTTCTCCCTTCTCTCCTTTTCCCTTTCCTGCCTTCTCCTCTACTTTCTTCCAAAAATATGTATTTAGTACCTAATCTGTGCTAGGCATTGTGTTAGGTACTATGAGTACAACAGCAAGCAAAACAACCCCGATGCCTGCATCCTGAAGCTTACAGTCTAGTCAGGGTGACAAACATTCAAATATTTGTTCTAATACATGAAAAATTGCAACTGTAATGAGTGCTCTGTAAGAGTGGTACGCAAAGATATGAGAGATCAAGGAAGGTTCCCTGAGCAAATGAAACCTTCCCAGAAATCTGAAGAATGCATTGGAGTTAACTAGGTGAAGAGGGAGAAAAGACATTCCAAGCAGGGGAAAAGCATGTCCAAAGGTCCTGTGGCAGGAGGAAGCTCCGTGCACATGAGGGATGAAAGGGAGCTGGTGCAGCTGTAGCTCAGTCAGCAAGTGGAGAATTTTATAAGATGAAGGTGATGTAGATACAGGCCAGGTTATGCAGGCCCTCGCAGGCCCTCACAGGCCATATTAATGATCTGTGTCCCTATCCTAAATACAATAGGAGTTATTGAAAAGACTAAAAGTGAAAAAACTGTAAAAAGTATTGGATGAGGGGCAAAAATCAAAGCAGGGAGTTTAATTAGATGGCTGTAACTACACGCATGGTGAGAAAACAAGATATCGTAGAGGTGGTGAGAGTGGTAGACATACAGATAGAGGAAAGTTTTAACAGAGATCTACTGGACTAAATTGATACAGCTTCAGGATGGCTTGCACGTGATGATGAGAGAGCATAGCAAGAATGACTACTTGGTCTCTGGCTTTTGTAAGTGGATGGTGATGGTGCCATTCATTGAGAGAGAGAATGTTGCAAGAGGACCAATTTATTGTTTTGGTTTTTATGAGGGGGAGGAAAAGAAGAGTTTCATTTTGAATAGGTTAAATTTGAGGTGCTTTTGAGACATACAAGAGGAGATTTATAGCTGGTTTTTGGATAAAAATGTTTGGAGCTCAGAGAAAACCTGGAGATATAAATTTGTGAGCCATATCAAGAGGCAGTAATTGAAGCCTCAGATATGGATGAAATCACTTAAAGAGAGATTATAGAGTAAGAGGAGATGCTATAACTAAGTTGAATGTTAGCATTTAGTGCTTGACTTAAAGGAGTGTAAGAAGTATCCAGAGAGGTCTGATGGAAGCCAAGAGAGTGATGTGTCAGATAAACAAAGGGAAGAGAATGTTTTAAAAGGAGGGAATGATTACTTGTGACAAGAGTGGCTGACAGGTTAAACAGTGATGAAAACATGTTTTTTACATTTAACAACATGAAGGCTGTTTTTAAAGTCTAATTATTTATTTTTGCATAACACACAATCCCCCAAATTTAATGACTTCAAACTATATTATTATTGTTATTGTTATTATCATCAGCATCATCATGTCTCATGATTATTTGGGTCAGAAATTCAGATAAGGAATATCAAGGATACCGTTTCTCCTTCATGACATCAGGGTCCTTAGTTAGGATGACCTGAATGACTAGAAACTAGAATAGCTGGGAACAGGTTGGATATCTTTCTCTCCATATAGTCTCTCCACATGGCTAGCTTAGGTCTTCTCACAGAAAGATAGACTCAGGGTAGACAGACTTACATGGTGCCTCAAAAGTCCAAGAGTGAGTGCTCCAAGAGGCTCAGGTGGAAGCTGCAAGGCATTAAAACTAACCTAGTTTCAAAGAGAAGGGAATTAAAGTTCATCTCTTGAGAGAGATACAGATAGAGATCAGGAGGGAAAATGGGATTGTAGAGGGGAGAGGGAGAGAGGGAAAAAGGGAGAGAAGAAGACAGGGAGGGAGGGAAGGAGAGAGGGAGAGAGGGAGAAATTTATAAGGCCATGTTTCTGAGAAAGTGGAAGAGGGTGTGCCCTCCCTCCTTGGAGCACTTCCTCTCCTTTCGCTTCCTCTCTTCCTCCTCCACAGGTGTGCATCTCCTAAACTCTAAGGGACCCCAGCAGGCTTGCAACTAGGAGAGCAATTGGCACTGCCAGCTGGTCCTGGGCTAAGCCCCTGAACCTGTCTCCAAGGACCCCTTTTCTCTGACTTCTCAGTGAGCCAAAGCAACCCTGCCTAGGCTTGCTTGTTGCTTCTTGTATTCTAAGCCTTTCCTTGTTTCACTGTCCCCAGCTTTGATAAATGTATCCTCAAAATAAAAAAAAGAAAGTGAAAGTTATAGAATTTAAAAGTCAGGTGGGGAGATGAGTTTCAGAAAAAGGGAGAGCTATACAAATAAGAAAAGTTAAATGGAATGGGATGGGGTAGACAGTTTTAAGTTGTATGTTTGGTAGCAGGTAGATGAGGCCAATCCCATCTTCTCTTCTATTCTATGTATAAAGTAGAATATGATGGAGCAGGGGAGGGTTGTGGAAGTTTGGGAAAAGTAGAAAAGGAGTTCAGAACAAATTGGCAAGAAGTAAGTATTAGGATTGCTAGCAGATTTTCAGGCATATTTCAGGTGAAACATTTCTCTCAGAAATCAACAGATTAGGTGAATAAGGAAGGATATAGAAGAGTTCATAACACTATTTAATAAGGTTGATTATATATGAGAAATTACCCAGTATAAACATAGAATATATTTTCTTTGCAAATGCAGAAATCTTACAAGAAACATTCTCTGATCACAGGGCAACAACATTAAAAATTAACAACAGAAAAGCAACCAAAAATATCAACACACAGAAATTTTTTTCTGGTTAAATTCCCTTAACAACAGCTTCCTTCAGGTATAATTAACATAAATTATTTTGATAGTAATTTACATACTATGAAATTCACCCTTTGAAAGCATGCAATTCAATGGTTTTAGCACATTCACAGAGTTGTGGAACCATTGTCATATTCTAATTTTAGAACACTTTTTTCACCTACAAAAGAAACTCTGTATTCCTTAGCTGTCACATACCCTGGCAACCACTAATCTACTTTCTGTCTCTACGTATTTGCTTATTCTGGACATTCCATATAAATGGATTCATACAATATAGGTGTTTCATGTCTGGCTCCTTTCACTTCCCCTAACATTTTAAGGCTCATCCATGTTGTAACATGCAGTAGTGCTTCATCCCTTTTTCATGGCTGAATAATATTTCATTATATTGATATGCCAATTTGTTTACCAATTCACCTTCAGTTGAAAGTCATTTGGGTTGTTTTTATTTAAAGTTTTCTTATTTATTGATTTTAAAGAGAGAGAAAGGGAGAGAGAGAGAAACATTGATTGATGTATGTCAGCTAACTAAGCCACCCAGCGAGGGCTGATTGTTTGTACTTTTTAAAAAAGATTTATTTATTTATTTATTTATTTATTTATTTATTTATTTATTTATTTTTACAGAGAGGGGAAGGGAAGGAGAAAGAGAGGGAGAAAAGCATCAATGTGTGGTTACCTCTTGAGTACACGCTCCTGGGGACCTGGCCTGCAACTTGAGCATGTGCACTGACCAGGAACTGAACTAATGACCCTTTGGTTCACAGGCTGGCACTCAATCCACTGAGCTACACCAGCAAGGGCTGATTGCTTATCCTTTTTAGCTATTATAGATTATGCTGTTATAAACATTCATGGGCATATATTTTTATTTCTCTGGGGTATATGCTGAGGAGTGGAATTGCTGGGTTATATGATAACCCTATGTTTAACATTGAGTAGAACTGCCAAAGTTTTTAAAAATAATTTCTTATTGTTGTTCAAGTACAATTGTCTCCATTTTCCCACCCCCGCTTTCCCCTGCCCCACCCACCCCACCTCCCACCTTCCATCCTTCCCCGCTTTGGTTCGTCCATGGGACCTTTATACATGTTCCTTGATGACCTTTCCCCTTCTTTCCCCCATTATTTCCCTCCCCTCTCTGCTCTGTTTACTGTCAGTTTGTTCTTTATTTCAATGTCTCTGGTTATATTTTGCTAAGAATCCTGAAACACCAATTCAAAAGAACCTAGGCACCCCAATGTTCATAGCAGAACAATTCATGATAGCCAAGTGCTGGAAGCAGCCTAGATGCCTATCAGTAAATGAATGGATCAAAACACTGTGGTACATTTACACAGTGGAATACTACGACGCAGCAGAAAGAAAGGAGCTCCTACCCTTTGTGACAGCATGGATGGAACTGGAGAGCATTATGCTAAGAGAAATAAGCCAGGCAGTGAAAGACAAATACCACATGATCTCATCTATAAGTGGAACCTAATCAATAAAACAAACAAGCAAGCAAAATATAAACAAATTGTTTTCCAAAGAAATTGTACCATGTTATTTTCTCAACAGCAATGTATGAGGGTTCCACTGTCTCTACATCCTCTCCCATACATATTGTTATTGTCTTTTTTAACAAATAAATTTTATAGTATGCTATGGAAAAATTGAACTGAGTAAAGAGATAGGGGGAGATGGTATTTTTAAATGGGGTGGGTAGGGCAATATCTTATTGAGATGGTTACCTTTGAGAAAAGACCTGAAGGAAGTGAGGGAAGTAGTCATGTGGAAATTTGGGGTAAAGCTTTTCAGGTAGAACAACCAGTGGAAAGACCCTAAGGTGTGTGAATGCCTGATGTGTTATAAAAAGAGCAAGGAGGTCAGTGTGACTGGGAAAGAGTAAGAAACGGCAAGGAAGGAGAGTAGGAAGTGAAGTCCAAGGAGTAACAGTGACCTAGACAAAGACTGTATAAGCTATTGTGCAGATAATGGCTTTACTCTGGTTGAGATGGGGAGCCGTCAAAAAGGTTTGAGCAGAGAAGACTTTAATTTAACTTTCATTTTTAATAGGAAAATCTGGCATGTGTTGAGAATGGATTGTGGTGGGAGAAAGAGGTAAAAGACCACCTTGGAGGTATTGAAATAATCCCGGCAAGAGATGATGATGGCTTGAACCAGGATGGTAGCTGTGGAGCTCATTAGAAGTGGTTGCATTATTTATATATGTTAAAGAGTCAATAGGATTTGCCAATATCTTGGTTGTGGACTGTGAAAGAAAGGGACGAGTCAAGAAAATTCTCACAATTTTGGACCTGAGCACATGAATGGATGGAGTTATCAATAACTGAGGACCATGACAGAAATATTGATCAGTTGCCTTCTGTATACACCACAACAGGGGATTGAACCCACAACCTTCTGGTGCACAAGATGACACTTCAATTACCTTAGCCACCAGGTCAGGGCTCTTTTATTTTTCAATTACAATTGACATTCAATACTTTGTGTTGGTTTCAGGTGCACAACATAGTGGTTTGACAGTCATACACTTTACAAGGTGTTCCCACCAATATTTCCAGTATATAGTTATATTATTTAGTATATTCCCTATGCTATACTTTATGTTCTCATGACTATTTTGTAATTACCAATTTGTATTCTTAATCCCCTCACCCTTTTCACCCGGTTCCCGAACCTCCCTCCAATTTGACAACTATCATTCTGTTCTCTGTGTCCATGAGTCTGTTTCCATTGTGTTTGTTCATTTATATTGTTCTTTAGATTCCACATACAAGTGAAATCATATGCTATTTGTCTTTCTGTGACTGACTTATTTCAGTGAGCATAATACCCTCCAGGTCCATTCATACTGTTGCAAATGGTAAGATTTCATTCTTTTTTATGGCTAAGGTATATTACATTGTATATATGTACCATCACTTTTTTATCCACTCATCTATTGGTGGACACTTGGGTTGTTTCCATATCTTGGTGATTGAAAATAATGCTTCAAGGAACATAGGGGTGCATATAACTCATATTATTTCAAATTTGTGTTTTGTGTTTGTTTGAATATGTACCCAGAAGTGGAATTTCCAGGTCATGAGCCAGTTTCATTTTTATATTTTTGAGGAGACTCCATACTGTTTTCCATAGAGGCTACACTAGTCTGCATTCCCACCAACAGTGTACTAGGGGTCCCTTTTCTCCACAGCCTCACCAGCACTTATTTGTTGATTTATTGATTATGGCCATTTTGACAGGTGTGATACACTGTGGTCAGTGACATTTAGCATCTTTTCATATGTCTATTCACTGTCTGTATGTCCTCTTTGGAGAAGTGTCTAGAATCAGTTTTGAAATTAATTAATTAATTGTTTTTACCTGAGGGCAGAAGAAGGATTGTCTGGAAGTTGTAGTGTGGCTTCAAGAAGATGCCTACCTTGCCTCCTGACACTATAGTACATGCAATGTGTAGGTATAAATTGCTTTCACTTCAAAGGGTTGTAAGGGAAGCTCCATCCTCATAGGAAAGACAGAATATCAGTGCATATTCAGAGATGAGTTGGAGGATGGTAGGAGAGCTTGTTAATCATGGTGTCCAGGAGGCACAGCAGAAGCACCTGGAAGCTGAGGTGGAAATGAGCCATCAGGTGGGGTAGAGAAGAAATGCAGAGAAATATGGGAATGAAGTTGGAGGAGAGCAATAACAACAGCAATAATAATAGTAATTTAATGATTGCAATATACCTCAGAAATACTTTGAATGTATTATCCCATTTAATCTTCATAACCTCTTAGAGTAGAGCCTTTATTTTATAGACCTAAAGATAGTCACAGAATTAAGTGACTTGCCCAAGGTCACATAGCAAATTAGTTGAACTGGGTGCTTACATTTTGGGTGATGACAAAGGAAAACAGGGATGTGAGTGAGGCACAGTGGTTTTGGCTTATCACAAGTGTGGCAAGATGGTTAGTCCTAGAAGTCTTCTGATAAATGAGGTGGCGGGAGGTGACAGGAATCTCCAAGTTTAGCTGTATTTGGGACTAGAGGTGAGGAGCTGCTGTTGCATTGGTGTTCCTTATATTGCTCAGTATGGAAGGATCCAGGCAGGGGCTGGACCAATGTAGTTTCTCTCTTGTGCTAGTTTCTCTCTTGTGCTCCCCAGAGTAATTGCTGGTGTGGATAGCACTGTCATTCTTAGCTATGTCTTGCCCTTTTGGGGATATGAAGCCAGCTGCAGGGGTGAGGCTGACAGTTTGTGGGAAAAGTGACCCTAATGGAAAACTTCACAGGTTGTGAAGTAGGTAGATTCTCAGAGATGTGAGGCCCTGCAGGAGTCTGGAGGTTGCCTAATTCCTTCTCACAGTGGAAGCAGTTTTTGCAGAGTTTAAAGCTGTGGCCTAGCTCTTAAAGGAACTTTTCTTCACTGGACACCCTGAAGGGTTTTGGTGCCATGCTTATTGCTCAAGGAAACTTATGATGAAGAAGAAGAGGCCTTAGTACAAATCCTTTGGGCAGCATTTTATAGCCTCACGTCAAGATGATCCTATGAAAATTACTTCAAAATTCTAAGAAGGCAAATAGAGTCATTAAATATTTACTGCTTGTTCTAGCTACATTACTTATTTTAGCAAAATGTATGATAGACTTGGGTTTTCTGTGTTCTGTGCTGCATGTACATTGAGGACCCTCATAAAATAAATTTACAGAACACTTGTGTACAAATTATGGTACAGAGCATGTATGTCTAAAACATAAAGTTCCTTTACAACTACTTATTGCATAGATAAATGAACTTTATTATTTTAATTTGTAAATAGTTTATTTTGATGTTCCATATTTTGCCATATAATGTGCACTTTCTGCCCAAATTTTTGAGGGAAAAATAAGGATGCACATTATACATGAGTTGTACAAATTCTGCATCTATATACATATTTTTAATTCTTTTATTTATGCTTATGTGTTAAAAGCGTAACTCTAGAAAGCAATCATGATATCCATATGCAAGATAATATTCTGGAATATGATCATCAGTTTTGTTTCTAAATATAAATAAATAAATAATTGAATTAAAAAATTAAAACAAAATATTTTTCCCTCAAAGTTTGGGCCAAAACCATGGGTATGCATTATGCACGGCAAAATATGGGTATTTCTTCTTTTGTGACATATTGTTTATTGTAGTGGTGATTTACTTGATGAATCCTTTGGCAGGAACAAACTACCCATTATAACCTTGGAAAACCAGAATCCACTTTATGATAATACCATTTACAACACAAAACCAGAAACACATTGCAGTGACAAGTAAGTAGGCTGTGCTTATGTGTCTGTGATGGTAGGTTATGAATGAAGGTAATGATGCACACATATAGAGCTCAATACCTCATTAATACTAATGACCTAATGACATTTGTTATAACTCAGATTCAGTTATGTGATTATCAGAGTGTATGAAAGTGGATTAGCTCAGTGGATTGAGCACCAGTTGTGAACCAGAAGGTCGCTGGCTCTATTCTCCATCAGGCCACATGTCTGGGTTGTGGGCCAGGTCCCCAGCGGGGGCCACGTGAGAGGCAACCACACATTGATGTTTCTTTCCTCTTTCTCCCTCCCTTCCTGTCTCTAAAAATAAATAAATAAAACCTTTAAAAAAAGGAAAAACAGAAAGTCGATTAAAATAGGTATGTATACAACCTGAAATTAATATATTCTTGAATGTCAGCTGTAATTGAAAAAGAATAAATTAAGAAACATTTATGTACAAGTACTGCATATCTATTCCTGTGCATGTGTGATTTGTCATAGTTCAGATAACATTTAATTTTTATAGAATTAAAAGTTAGCTGTTGTTTCTCTTAAAAACAGACTCTATTTATTTTTAGAGAGAGGGAAAGGGAGGAGAGAGGGAAACATTGATGGATTGCGTCTCACAACCCTCAACAGGTGAACTGGCTTGCGACCCAGGCATGTGCCCTGATGGGAATCAAACTGGCGATGCCCAATCCTCTGAGCCACACCAGTCAGGGGTAGTTGTCATTTCTGACATGGCAAATATTCAGCATAAAACTTTTTAATAAGTCCAAAATACATAGTTTTCTGAAACCAAAAGTTCAAGAGATTAGGAAGTCCATGTAGGTGTTATGAATTTTGGGGTCCACCAAGAAAAATTTTCTTTACTAGTGGAATATTTACAGGGTCTGCCACCAATAAGCCCCTTTGTTATTACAAAATCTTTTATTACAAAATCATAAATATATAATTCCATAACATAACATCACACTCAAGCACACCATGACATTTTAGGTGAAATGTTCAAATTAAAACTATAAATTATTACACTCATATTATTCCCCTACCAACCACACTTAAGCAGGCGTTAGTTCTGCCTGAGCTTGTAGCTGTTACATTGTGTTACGTATAGACTGAATACAAATGATCTATTTTCACTCATTTTAAACTGCTTAATAGTAACTGTTTATTGCTGTTATAATGTATTTATTGTTACATGGCAGGGTGATGTGAGAGTTGCCAGGGGAGGAAAGCTCTTTGGCAGCAAGGTTGATACTGTAGCACTAACCACAGTTTTAGGGGCTAGGCTTCAGGTTTGCATGCTGGTAAACTCAACATTCTGAAGATCTGGGAGTTGATTGATGCTGGGAATGCGAAGTCATGATGAGGTTGTCACAAGAGCTGGATGTGTAAACCAGAATGCCAATTTATTAATTTACAAACAATTGTTCACTGGATTAGATTTAAAAAATAGAAAAGTCTGTGGGTAGATCTTCTTGGGAAGCTAAATTACAATCAGAAGATTGTTGATAACATAGAATCAAGGCAAGGGGAGTTTAGTTGCAGAATTCAAATGCATAGTAGCATTTGTTCTGACTGCTCCAAGGTCTGTCTCTCCAATAGTGACTAGAATATTTGCTCCCTGGAGGGACTCCTGTATTTGTTTTACAGGTCAGGGCACATCTACCCCAATGCCTGGGGGCAGTGCCTTTTTCCGTTTTTTTCATTCTTCAGTGCATTGTTTGCTGATGAAAAGCCTTGGTTCGCTCTGTTTTTTAAAATAACATGTGAGTAAAATCTCTTTAGCTGTTATCTCTTCCATCAGATTAGTCTTCCATTGCAGGACTACAGGTTATTCTATCAGTCAAGGACATTGCCTCTTTTGATTTGTAGTGTAGCTTATTTTATAGGTATTGGGGTGAGGCAGGGGATGGCAACCTAGAGAATAATTCTATGAGGGCACTCATTATGGACAGTGAATATGGTTGCCAGAAATACAGGATATCCTAATTAAATTCAGATAACAAATTTTTTGCTTTGTGTATGTAAAATTCAAATTTAACTGGATGTCCTGTATTTTTATTTTCTACACTTGGGAAGCCCACTGGTACATTTACATGAGACTAGAAGGTTAGCCTGAGTTTATGCTGGTCCGCAAGCACCAATCCATTCGGTGGTCTCAGGGAACAAAAATCCTTTTGCACTAAAAAATTGTTAAGGTGAATAGTAGATTTCAAGGAAACCCGAAGAATGTTGATCCTTTGAGGAATCCGTAATGACGAAACTGCCATAAATAGCATTTTGATTCCTCCGCCCCTCCATTCTTCTTTTCCTGCATCTAGAATGATTACTGTATTTCTTCTTCCTTCTCAAGTCCCGCCCTTTCAGCTACCAGCTCTGGAGAGCAATCAGTTGCCCAAAAAGGGCCAGCAAAAGCGCCGACGTGTTCAGAGGAGCGGAAGTAGTCAAATTTCACTGAGAATCGTAAAGTGCGGCTGCCTGTCTCCCTTTCCGGAGGACTACGGCTCCGTTTGTTAGTGCTGGCCTTCCTCGTGTAAGGCGAGCTGCCGGACCCTTGATAATTCGATTTTTTCCCCATTCCAGGCCCTTCCCTATCGTCGCCCCCTTCACCTTGGATCATGTTCAAGAAGTAAGGACATGCTGTGGCCTCCATCCGCTGCTCACAAAGGTGGTGGGGGTGGGGGTGGGGAAGAGGGCGAGAGCAAAGATCCTCTTTCTCTCTCCCCCACCCCTGCCATCCTTACTCTCCAAGGTTTTCTGTAGTACTATACTCTCACTCGGAACTTGCAACACTTCTCTTAACTTTCCATCCCTAATCCTCAGTCGAGTTTCGGCTCTACCACCTTTATTTTCTGTATCTGTACCCCTCTTTCTCTTTTGCCCGCCTCCGCAATCCTATCTCTATTTCTAGGGTTCTACCAATCACATTCTTGCACTGTGGTTTAGCCGTATATCCTCTTTACCTAAGAGGAGAACCCTGCACTCACTGCCATATGTTTATTAGTTATGAACTGAATAAGGGAAGGCTTGACTTCCTGGGTCGTGGGAGTGAAGGAGTCTGGGTGACAGGAAGCAAGCGGGCTGTCATGCCTATTGCCTAGCTGCCAGGTTAAAAGAGCGTGATTGCCCCATAGTCTGGCTATTCAGTGTAAAGAAGACAAAAATTCCTTGGGAACCTATCTAGTTGGTTTCCCTTCCAGATTTGGTAGACGCAAAAAGCAAAGGGGAAACATGGGCAAAGGAAGGTGGGTTTTGTTCACGACATTTTGAGCAAAAGTGAATAGGGATTTTAGAAATCACCATCACTTAAAAAACATCTCAGTACATTACATAGCCTAGCACGGACCGATTTTCTGTGTTATATTTGGGTTTGTCTTCTGTATCTCAGAGCTTGAGAACTCTTTTGTTTTGACTTGCTTTTGTTTTCCGAACACAGGTTTTGTTATAGAAACAAATCTGTTTCTTCCTGTTCTTCCTGGGTAGGGACGGATAAGATTTTCCAGAAAAGGCATTTGTGTAGCTGATTACAAATTATAATGTGAAATATGCCTCATATCCTCCCTCCCAGCTAATTGTGTATGTATGACACTTTATTTAATATTGTAGTAAGACATTGGTTTTGCAAGACAGAATAAAAGGTAAATGGTATTTTTAGAAACAATTTATTTCATTATTATTTTAGGCATCTGAATTCTTGCTTGGGAATAGATGACTAATGAAAACACTACCTTTAGCTGTTCTGATATGTTTACTCAGAAATGCCTTTTTTTTCTTGCAAAAATCATTTGGCAGATTTGATGAAAAAGAAAATGTGTCCAACTGCATCCAGTTGAAAACCTCAGTCATAAAGGGTATTAAGAACCAACTGATTGAGCAATTTCCAGGTATTGAACCATGGCTTAATCAAATCATGCCTAAGAAAGATCCTGTCAAAATAGTGCGATGGTAAGTCTTTATTTTTCTCTATGTAAAGCTCAGAGTAAGTAGCCAAGTATCATATAATTAGACTGCACTCATAATACATGGAATTATTTTCACATTAACTGTTGGTAGATTATGGAAGTAGATAAAAAGAATAAGTAAAACTAAGCATTATTTCTATTTTCAAATGTTTTCCTGTTTCTTAAAAATAGATTCATATACTGATTTCTTTATCAGACTTAAATGTTTTTATTTAGAATTTGTTTCCATTGTACTTTAGAGATTTCTTCTATTAAATTATCTAACAATGAAATGAAAATAATATGTAAACTAAAATTGATTGTAGCAGCTCAGATTTTTTTCTTTCTTCTCTACTTGACTAATAGGATAGGAAAAACAGCTTAAACAGGTTTTCTTTTGGGGGGCTGGATCTTTATTGAATTTTTTTATTTAAAAATATGTATTTATTTATTTTGAGAGAGGGGAAGGGAGGGACAAAGAAAGGGAGAAAAACATCAATGTGTGGTTGCATGTCTGGTGTGCCCCCCACCGGAGACCTAGCCTGCAACCCAGGTATGTGCCCTGACTGGGAATCGAACTGGGGACCCTTTGGTTTGCAGGCCGGCACTCAGTCCACTGAGCCGTACCAGCCAGGGCTTTACTGAAATTTTTTTAAAAGCTTACTGTATCTCCGCATATGCATGTTTTATATTATACCTTATTTAAAGGCTATTTGGCATATTCATTTTTGAAAGAAAATATCTAACTTGGTACTTTGTGACATTTGTCTTACAGCCATGAACATATAGAGATCCTTACAGTAAATGGAGAGTTACTATTTTTTAGACAAAGAGAAGGGCCTTTTTATCCAACCCTAAGATTACTTCACAAATGTAAGTCTTATTAGAAAATAATGTATTTGAGGACAGGGAAAGACACAAAAGGAGCTGAAAATGACATCTGGTTATTAACTTCTTTATTAGTATTAGGTAATACGGAATATAAGAAATGAATTCTCATCTCATGGTAAATCTGAAAAATGCAGATTCTCATGCATTCCTGAAAGCCCAAGCAACAACATTCATTCATTCATTCATTCATTCAACAAATATTGAACTTAATATGTGCTAGGCACTGAGCTAGGTACTGAGAATATGATGGAAAGCAAAGACAGACATGGTCCCTGTCCCTGTGAAACTAACAGTCTAGTTGGAAGAGTAGACAACAATTAGGTAATTGAGCAAGTATATATTCACACATTGTGACAAGTGTTGTGAGCAATTCTTTTAAATTTATAGCTAGATTTGTCTTCCAGAGATAATTCTATGTAAGGGTGTTGGAGTCAGTTATTGTTGGTTGAGTATCAGGTATTATGAAACAAAATAATGTTTATTATATACCCACTTTTACATGTTGTTAGATTGAGTACATTACAAAAGAAAATCCAAAGGAAGATAAAAATCCCTGTGTCCAAGAAGATATAACTGTGAAGTAGAACTTCTGCTTCTCAAACCAGTATTTTTATCTGGCCTTCTAGCCAAGACTCAGAATGTCAGGGAGTGACTGGAGGGTTCTGTAGGTGGTATTGGTGACTTAATGAGTTTTATTTTTGGTAAGAGTAGATAAATTTTTAATTACTTGTTGAGGCAGAGATCTGGAGCAGTAAAGCTGTTAGGCAAGTCTTGAAAGATGTGAAGCACTTTAATATTTCTAAAGGAATATTTATAATTATTTGATTAAGTATTCACTTCATGAAGTTAAAAGACTATGATATGGACAGAAACTGAGACCTGGTGCAAATAAAAATATTTTGGTGACATTAAGACATCTTAGTGACATTAATTCCTACTCAACTAAAAGAACAGAGACAAAATGATCAATCGTATTGCATGAATCTACATTGGATCCTGGTTGGAAAAACAAAATTATAACCGTTCTCCCCCCCAAAAAAAATAAAAGACTTAAATATATATATAAATATACTTTTTATACTTTTATATATATAAAAGACTTTCTTGGAACTATTGAGGGAAATTTGCATATGGTTTGGTTATAGTATGATGTTGTAGAAATGTTAAATTTGTAGGCATGATAATAGTGTTGTGGTTATGTAGGAGAATGACTTTATTCTTAGGTAGTGTGCGCTCATTATGGTGAAGCATTGTGTCTGAAATTTAAAATAGTACAGGAAAAATATATGTGTTTAAATAGAAAGATAAAGCAAATGTAACAAAGTGTTAATGAACGATGGTTGAAACTGAGTGCATAGTGTCCAAGGTGTGCATTGAACTATTCTTCCCAGTTTTTCCATATGTTAAGTATTATTTTAAGTTGGAAGAAAAAGATGTTCCTATATAGTAGTATTTTTCTGGGAATCAATCTTTTAGAATATCTTAAAGTTATTCTTGTACAAGAAGCAGAATAATATGGTGGTTAGAAGCATGAACTTGGAGTTAGGCAGACCTGAGTTCAATTCCCAGTCCATGCCATTTTTGTCAGATCATTCAATCCATTTAAGCCTTATTTCTTTATCTTTTAAAATGGACAGAGTTGTATATTAAGTTTCCCAGAGTTGTGAGGATTAAATGAGATAGTCATGTACTGTACCTAACACAATGCCTGCAGCACAGTAAGTGATCACTAGATGATAGACATTATAATAATGTAGTGGCTGTTTAAACAATGTCCACTAGTAGCACTATTGTCATCATCATCATTATTAAAGGGCAGCTATAAATGAGGATGGAGATCAAGAAAACAAATTATGGCTTATGAATAGTAAGTGTATTCATTCAGGTTCCTTTTTTTAAAAGATTTTATTTATTTATTTTTAGAGAGGGAAGGGAGGGGGGAGAGAGAGAGAGAGAGAGGGAGGGAGAGAGAGAAAAACATCAATGTGTGGTTGCTGGGGGCCATGGCCTGCAACCCAGGCATGTGCCCTGACTGGGAATCGAACCTGCGATGCATTGGTTCTCAGCCTGTGCTCAATCCACTGAGCTACGCCAGCCAGGGCTCATTCAGGTTCCTTTTTAACAGTAAGTTGTTTAAATTAATTTGGAGTTGTGTTTAAATTAATTTGAAGACTTGATAGGGAAAAGTTTTATTTGTTATCTGATGAGTTGGAGGGCTAATGGTAAAACATTAAAGTGAATACATTTTACCAATTATTGTTGCCATTATTCCTGGAGAGCCCTGAGAGGCCTAAGAAGTCCCCCCCTCCCCGGCCCCAAGGCATTGTTTTAAAATCCTCCTGGGATCTTTTAATTGTTAGGTTATTAATTATTTGCAGACACACATATGTACAAAAATATCTTTTAAGATTACAAAAGGAATATGTGTTTATGCTAGAGATTTGGAAAATATAGAAATAAAATCACCTGTATTTCCATGACCTATTGTTAACCATTGTTAATATATCAGTGTACTTCCATCCAATTATTTCCTGTGCTGTGTATGTCTGTGTGTGTATGTGTAAATGTGTATATTTTTGCTTTTTCAATTGGGTTCTCTATAGTTTTTAAAAAATTATTACATATATTTTAGAGCAATTTTAGGTTTACAGAAAAACTGAGCAAAAAGTAGTTTCCATATACTCACCCTTCTCTTATTACTGATATCTCGCATTGATGTGATATATTTGTTACAATTGATGAACCAATATTGATACATTATTAATAACCAAAGTCCATAGTTTACATTAGGGTCCATTTTTTGTGTTGTACATTCTGTGGGTTTTGCCAAATGCATATAATGTTTACTGTTAAACTATCATGCAGAATACTTTCACTTCCTAAACATCCTCTATGCTTCACCTATTTATCTCCCTCCCCCCAACAGACACGTAGAAACCACTGATATTTTTGGTTGATTTTTATTGTTTTCTTCTTAACATATAATGAACATTTCCCATGGTAATTATGTATTCTTCAAAAACATGACTCTACTATATAGATATTGTAGATACACCTTAAGTCATTTATCTCTTACTTTATTGTTAGACATTTAAGTTGATTCCACTTTTCTTCTACTATAAATATTAGTACTACGTTGAACATCTCTATACCTAAATGTATTGTCATGTCTTTCATTTTTTTTCCTTAGGATAAAGTCTTAAAAGTAGAATTACTGAGTCAGAGAGTTTGAAACTTTTCAAGGCTGTTGATACATGTTACCAAGTTGTCCTAAAGAAAGGTTGTATTCACTTATAAGCCTTCTTGCAGTATATGGGGATGGCAGTTTTCCTATGCTATTGCTAGCACTGGAAAGAACTTTTGTTTAAAATATTTACTAATTTGATAAGTAAAGGATGGTATTTGAGTTTATTTTGCATTTGTCAGAGTACTATAATTTTGGAAAATATTTGTTCATGTTCTTTGCCTTTTGTTCTGGTGAGTCATTAGTCTTATTAATTTATGTAATGTATTTCTTTTCTTCTAGACCCTTTTATCCTGCCACACCAGCAGGTTGATAAAGGAGCCATCAAATTTGTACTCAGTGGAGCAAATATCATGTGTCCAGGCTTAACTTCTCCTGGAGCTAAACTTTACCCTGCTGCAGCAGATACGATTGTTGTATCCTTCTCAGGCTATAACATTGAAAAAAATGTATTCATGTTATTAATGAAATATCTATCATCCAAAGGAACATTAGATGTACTTCTTTGGAGGTTACTATTACTATTTCATGCCTTTCTGTTATATCTGAAGATGTGGGAAGTAACATCATTTCTTGAGACTAAATTGTGACCTATCTTAGAGGTTAAATGAAAACAAGGAATCAAAGAGTCCTAGCTGCATCTCAGCCCAGTTAGGACCTAATGTTATCAGATTCAGGATACAGTGTAAAACTCTTGGTTATTAATGGAGAGGGTATAACTGATATGATTGGATAACTTCTTTGGATATCAGTTTGCTACATTTATGTGTGACTTACCCAGATACATTGGAGTAAAAGCACTCAAAAGGGAAAAGAACTTGGGTACCAGGTAGAGAGTTAGAAGTGAGTAAGGAAATATTGGCAATTCTCAATTTTTATTATAAAGTTCATTTTAAGTTGGTTGTTTGGGCCTCAGAACATGATTTCTCAAAGAGAAATGTTAAAGTCCCCCATAGTCCTTAAGGATCTCTTCAACTCATGATATAGCTGAACAATTCTGCATTATTTCCATTTCTATGGTGCTGTTTCAGCTATATTCTAGATTAAGTAGGTTTTTGCCAAGCAGTTTGGACAGAAGACCATCTTCTTTGTCATAAAGTGCCTATTTCCCTAAAGGTGAGAAAAAAAAACATACTTGGTAGGAATGGGGAAATCACTGTGGAGTGGAAGGCCATTGGAATGAGCTCAAGAATGTGTCCTGTGCGCAAAAGGAGGCTGTTCTCTGTTGTGGCACTTATATCTAAGGGGTAATATAAGCTCTATGTTTATATTTTAGGAACATTTTGTATTCATATACATGCTGGTCACTTATGAGGTACTCAAATTCACTTGTGGAATATTGAATGAATGAATTGAAAATCAGTGGAGAAAAGTATTCTGTAAAAGTAGGTTACCTTTTAAGGTTTATGAATTTTCTAAGTGTTGCAAGTTTTTAGTTCTAAAGTTCCTTTAAATGGAAAATTTTCCTAGTACCTAGCCTTTACTTTTAAAATAACTTTTATTTTGAAATCATTATAGACTTTTAGAAGGTTGTAAAGTTAGTACAGCGAGTTACTCTGTATCCTTGAACCTTTACTTTTAAAAGTATGTACTGCAGTTTGTAACATTCTAGATGTGTCAAATGATAACCAAGAATGTTCTGAATGTTCTAGACAGGTTGACATTAACATTGGGCTCTTTTTTTTTTTAAAGATTTTTTATTTATTTATTTTTAGAGAGGGAAGGGAGGGAGAAAGAGAGAGAGAGAGAATCATCAATGTGTGGTTGCTGGGGGCTGTGGCCTGCAACCTAGGCATGTGCCCTGACTGGGAATCGAACCTGTGATGCTTTGATTCGCAGCCCGCGCTCAATCCATTGAGCTATGACAGCCAGGGCAACATTGGGCTCTTAAAGAGAGATGAGAAATATAATTATTGTTTTACTGTGTCTTTTAGATAAGACCACCATTCAGTTATTAACATACTAGAGAAATGAATATTTATTTAACAGTTTTTAATATGTGCAAGAAATTTTATTTCCTTTTTGTATGACTTAATTCTGGTTTTGTTGGCATTGGGTTATAGAATTAACATTTGACTTAAAAACCAAGAATGATTATTAGATTCATTCAGTTGAGTAGCATTTGTTGAGTATTCACAGAATGCCCATGTATTCTGCTAGGTCCCTGCCCTCAAGGAGTTGATGGCGTAAGTGAGGATATCAGATGGGTTCAAAGTGGCTTAACTAGTAATGTGATCATTATTTGACACTCCCTCTCCAAGACATTTTGATAAATAGTTCTTAACTGTGTGTTTTAAGGCCATCATGGCAGAAGGAAAACAGCATGCTCTATGTGTCGGAGTCATGAAGATGTCTGCAGAAGATATGTAAGTCTCACGTTAGCCCCCTTAGCTTTTGAGATGTGAGTAACCTATGCAGGAAGCATCAGAATTACAGGTGAAATTTGCTCACATCTTACAAATATGTAAGCCCAGAAGCCTCATTTCTGACTTTTCCTAGCACTTAGGGAACCAGTGAAACATATTGATTGCATTCTTTCTTAAACACTCTGAAAAGAACCTGTGTGCCAATACAGCTGTTTTATATGCATGGGGCATTTTAGGAGTTTTTAATTTAGTACGATTTAAATTGAGTGGAGGGAAAGATGTTTTGCTACTAATTTGTATTTGTTATTATTTTTTAAAGATTTTATTTATTTATTTTTTAAAAGAGGGAAATGGAGAGAGAAAGAGAGAGAAACATCAATCTGTGATCGATGTGTGAGAGGAACATAGATCGGTTTCCTCTCACATCCCCAAGTGGGGACCTGGCCTTCAACCCAGGCATGTGCCCTGGCCAGAAATGGAACCGGCAACCTTTCTTTTTGCAGGCCAGCACTCAATCCTCCAAGCCACAACAGCCAGGACATTTGCTACTAATTTTTAAAACCGTGACATAGTTTGGCACTACAAAGCATTTTTCTTATATTTTTACCTGGTGATATAGGATATTAAGGGATTATTAAAGATACATTATCAAAATGTAGTCAATATATTAGAAAAAATTCGCAACTCATTTGAAGACAACATTATTCCTATTAATTTTGTTTGAGGCTTACTTGTAACACTTTGATGTTCTCCTAATATGGTGACATATTATTACTCTGTTTCTATAGACCTACTAGTTAGATCACTAGAGTCACTTTAGGATATGAACTGCCCCAGAGTAATGTAGTTTAATGTAGACAGTAATGTGAGTATAATATAAATAAATTCCCTACATGTAGCTCAATAACTACAAAACAGCTATGCATGTTGAATTATATGTACCATGACTAAGCCTATAAAAATGCATAACAATATATTTATGTGTTTTTTCCTTCTATAGTGAGAAAGTCAACAAAGGAATTGGCATTGAAAACATCCATTATTTAAATGATGGGCTGTGGCATATGAAGACATATAAATGAGTATCAGAAGGAATGCACTTTGACTAATATGGATATTGTTCTGTATCTGTGTTTGTGTCTGTGTATCACATCATGAAGATAGTGCCTCTTTGATTATGCTGAATAAATTCAACAGATGCTAAAATTCTTTTTGCTTCAAAATTATTTTAGTTTTTCTTAAACTCAAATTATTGTAGTTTTTTTTAAACTCAAGTTCAAATTGGGTAACAAACTCAGACATTAAAAGGTATCTGGTAAGTAACCAAATTCAAGACAGCTTCATGTCCTTTTTTAGGCTAATAATATAGGAACTCGCCAGTATATGACTGACCCCCCCAGAGATTTTGACAACTTTTTGGGAATTTTGTCCCATTACCCCAGGGCACCTAGAAGTGCCCCTTCTCTTTCATGTATGTTGTTTGTTTGTTGTTATTTTTCAATTTTTCATTATGGGAAATTCCAAACATATACAAAAGTATGGGGAGAATAGTATAATGCGCCTTTTCTGTATCCATCACCTAGCTTCAGTTCATGGCCAGTCTTATTTCATCTATATCTCACTTATTCCTTCCAACTCTGCTCCTTAATTATTTTGAATCAAATCTCAGATATATATTTTTATCCATAACTACTTTAATATGTATCTTTAAAAGATAAGTGGTTTGCTTTTTATAAAAAAAGACATAACCACAATATCATTATCATATCTAAAAGGTTAATTTTTAAAATATGAGCAAATATCTGGACTGTGTCCAAATATGTGACAAATGTACTTGATTGTCTCTTTTTTAACTGTTGGTTTGCTTGAAATAGGTACCAAAGTCCATTTATTGCATTTGATTGTTATTTATTTAAATCTCTTTTTTTAAAAAAAGATTTTATTTATTTATTTTGAGAGAGAGGGAAAGGGAAGGAGAAGGAGAGGGAGAGAAACATCAATGTGTGGTTGCCTCTTGTACACCCCATGCTGGGGACTTGGCCCACAACCCAGGCGTGTGCCTTGACTGAGAATTGAACCCTTGACCCTTTGGTTCACAGTCTAGTGCTCAGTCCACTGAGCCACATCAGCCAGGGCTAAATCTCTTTTAATTAGTAAGTTCCCCCTCCTCTTCCTGTTTAAGATATTTAGTTGTTTTCTCTTACAGAATGCCCTCTGACATTCTGGATTTTGTCAATTATATCACTGTAAAGTAATTTAACTTGTTTTTATGCCCCCTGTCTAGTCTACAAACAGATAGGCTTAATCAGATTCAGGTTCCATTCATTTAGTGCTCTCTCTTGAAACTATATAGATGCCCTGGACTTCCAGATTTTGGTCCCCACTGTATTCTTCAAAGAATGTGTATCTCTTATAAGTGGCATAGAAAGACCATAGACCTACCTCAGTAAGATCAGTAAGCAGTTTTGGGAGTTATATCAGCAGTTATGAACTTATATAGTGATAATAGACCTTTTTTCCTGATAATCTTGCTGTCATTCTAGTGTCTCGGACATCTTTACTTGGTGGTTTATGAATATGTGTGTGACATGTGGTTTTATTTTTCAGATGGATACAGACATTTACAAGATTGTGGTGAACTGTGTTATAGTTGGAAGTTGATGAAAGCCCTTATTTTATGAAATGTTAAAGGGACTTACCTAAGAAAAAGGAGATAAAAAACTTGTACAGTAAAATGACAGCAAACTCACAATTATTAACAATCACACCTAAAACAAAAACAAAAACAAACTAAGCAAACAACTAGAACAGGAACAGAACCACAGAAATGGAGATCATGTGGAGGGTTAGCAACAGGGGAGTGGGAGGAGGAGAGAGGGGGAAAAGGTACAGAGAATAAGTAGCATAGATGGTAGGTAGAAAATAGGGTGAGGGCAAGAATAGTATGGGAAATGTAGAAGCTAAAGAACTTAAGACACATGGACATGAACTAAAGGGGGGGGATGTGGGTGGGAGAGGGTGTGCAGGGTGGAGGGGAGTGAAGGGGGGAAATGGGACAACTGTAATAGCATAATCAATAAAATATATTTAAAAAGGAAGTTGGTGAGAAAGGTGAGGGACAGTAAAAACAGAGAGGGCATTTAGCTGGCTGTTGTAGCTGGGCCGCCCAAAATGTAACACAGGTGAAGGTAATAGTTCCAGGGTCTAGCTCTCAGAGTGAGAAACGATTTCCCACTAGTGAAATTTGTAAGACTTGAAGAATCTCATGTTAGAATGTAGATGTATTAATTTATAGTGATAAGTCTGCTGAGGGGAAACAATTAGTATACTAGAAATTTCTTGGTGAACATGGCAAAAAGCAAAGGAAGGTTGATAATTTGAGGAAATATTTCATCTGGGCTGGGGCAACGTTTGGAGAGAGGTTTTCTTGCTTCATTATCAATTAGAATTCTTGTCTGCCATACTCTTTGTTTCCTAGCCTGGAGAAGCACCCTAATATTTTACTTCCTCTATCCTTTTTTAAGTTCTGTGTTGAATATGTTCCTTTGTTATGAAAGTTACATTTTATAGTCTTCCCTATATTTTATTATGCCTGGTGGATACAAGTATAAATAATGTTATTAGTAATATATTTGTAAACCATCTCTCAGGATAGGTTTCTTCAACAGATAATCTCATTTTATGCTGATTTACCAGTGTGAAATTCAGAGATCTCCCCATTTGGGGGAGGAGAGACTGTATTTGAGGCCTATAGCTCCTTGTATTCTTAAAAAGAGAAGATCTGAGTCATTAGTGTCAAAACTGAACTTTGAAACTTTATTTCTGGTGCTAAGATAATTTTAATTGACCAAGATTGCCTATGGAGTGTTAGTAACAAAAAACAAAGCATACACATATATTAGAGAAATTAAAACATTTTATTGCCTTGGTTTCTGAAATAATTTATCCTTATTTCTAACCACTGTTACGGTGAGTGTAGGGAATACTTTTTAAATATTCAACATCAGCATCTGTGCTTGTTTTTCTATTGTGCTGAGGGACATTGCATTGCCTTGGTGATGTGGACTAAATATGTATTGTTTCCTGCTTCCCCTGGGCCTGAGGCCTCAGGTCACAGGTGTTAATCAGGTTAAATTAGGGAGCCTTATCAGTTTTTAAACTTTAGGTGATGCAGGGAACCCAATTCAAATAGGTTAAACTAACAGATACGTGAGCCTCTTCAGGCACTCTTCTTAAAGGAAATCTAGTTTACCCACATTCCTGAGAGTAGGAATATAGGGAGACCCTGTTTTCTTTTAGACAATGTGTCTTCAGTTCATTTTTAGTCTTAAAATTAATTTTATGTCAAGTCAACCTACAGTATACCCATTTCTTTATATCTGACACACTTTTACTTAGGCAAGGTCAGTTCAACTCAATGGACATTTATCGAATATGTCCTAGGTTCTAGGTGATGTGGCACAAAGTGGCCCTTTCCCCTAAGGAGTTTCCAAGTCTACTGAGTAAATTTACATGTTAAAAAATCTGGGTAGTGGTGGTAGCCCAATACCAATACCAATTTATAAAGCCAGTAGGAAGTTACTAATACTTTTCTAATTTTAGTCATCAAAATCTGCAAGTTACACATGAACCAAATATAAAAATGCTCTTTCAATTGTATTCAATGTGATCAGTTTAAAACAAATCCAGATGCCTTTGAGTTTCAACAATTCAGAATTCCTATTCAGATAGTTGTCCCATTGTACATTAATATAAAGGACTGATCAACAGTTTTCTAAGCAGACTATCTATTATAGTGGTTTGATGGTATTCTGTTGGCAGCTGCATTTTTCCTTTCTTAATATTCTGGACCCAAAACAGGGAGCTGGATTTATCCCAGGGGTAGTCATGAACATTTCAGTTTGAGGTATCTGATAGACCCCCAAATAGAAGGTCATATAGCATTTGTCAGATAATAATATCCACCCAAGTTCCCTCTTTACGTATACATTAGCTACTGAGGATACAGTATTTCTAAGCATATACTTCAGAAAACTATATATAAGAATGCCAAATAACTAAATTTTCAGAGGTGTTTAATTATAATATTTAACTTTTTCGTTTTGAGAATATTAATGGGACTATAAATGAATGTGCACCCAAAGTGTAAATGTGTTAACTTCGTTTATCTAAGTTCCTTAATGTTGAGACTGTATCTCTCAAGGCTCTTCAGGAAACTCAAAATGTTCTAATTTCTAAAGGAGTATCCACTAAAACTGACTTATAATGAAAGGAAAAAAATGAAAATATATGCATCCTATGTCAATATAACCATCACTTCTGAAATCTCAAGCATTCAGAAATTTATTCAAGTTATTCAATAACTTGTAAGAATTGGGCCATTGCAATATGTATTTTAAAGCCCTTCAGAACACTAATGTTTAGTGTTATTAACTATATTAAGGCAGTAAGAATTAGACTAAATATAATTCTATTCTCAATATCCAAGTCTCAGCGATAGTTCCTAATGAAATCATGCCTGTCAATGTGGAGACTGACACATGTAAATGTATACTTTGTATTATATGTTTTTATACTTTGTATACTTTATCATACTTTTCATAGCAGGTAAAAGAATAACTATAATGAACTATAATACTGATTTGTTTGCTATTGTATTTAAACTAATTAAGTTCTTGTAAAGGACTATAATGCCATCAGAACAGGAGTGAATGAACAAGATTGAGAACCACTTTTTAAGTCTATTGAAACAACTAGGCAGGCTGGTGGCTTGGTTGAAGAGGCTGGCCCTCTTGGAGAATATAATTTATGTATGGAAAGAGATATGGGAAATGACTTACTGGAATTTTCTCCTAATATCACGTTCATTAGAACAGGTCATGGGGAAGAAAAATTGATAAAAACATATAAACTAATTAGTACTATTAAATTAGTTTAAATTAGTGAAAAATTAAAGAACACATTTTATTCTTAAACACTATGAAAAATAAAACATCAGTTAGTGAAATAGTTTCTACTGAAAACTCTAATTGTTACGGAGAATGACATGCCTCTCACTATTGTGCAATGTTAACTAAGTACTTATCTGATACACTTAAAAAATTGCATGTTAAAAGTCAGACAAATCATGATTTCCACAGCATAATTTTATTGCTTTTCTTGTTCCATTCCCCAATTTTAAAATCCTTTAATTTCAGCACATATGTGAATATACTCGTAGTGGACTTCTAAGGCACAGTCATTTACCCCACTTCTTTCAACTCATTGTAAGTATTCTCATAACTTTACCATACCCATAAATTTAAAACATACAAAGATTTACTTTCCATTCCTTCTAATTTTATTTTATCATAAGACTTGATTACCAATGATAGCTATTAACTTTTTTCTATGTTGAAATAAGTAATATTCTCTGATTTTCACAATCATAACTGGAAAAGACTGGATTTTAAACAATAAATCATTTGTTTTAATTAAGCACTTGCTTGGAGAAAGTGTCACTTCTCCAAACATATGCCTGAAAACCAAATCAAATTTCCTTGGGAAAACTATTGGGGAGACTTTTGAGGTCAGGCAATCTATTTTTATTCTTACCAACTTCTGTTTCAAAATTAGATACTTTCTTTGTCCCTAAATGCAGGGGTTGTCCTTCTAAGCCAATGCATGATGAAGCCCTGAGGCTTGAAGACTCAAACCGGTAAGATGATTTCGTGATGAAACTGCATGTTAGAGTAATACTGTTTGCTAATAGTCCTTGAATGAGCTTAAATTTGAGACAACTTTTAAAAGTGCATACACTTTCTTCTAGTTTTGCTTACCTGTCAGTGGGGCTTGAAATTTTTATTTCTGCATACTGACATTTTAACAAAATTTTCTGAAAGATTTCATATATACTTGTTACTGTGGATACTGTTTTCATCAGTTCTAGTGCTACCACACTGAAAATTCAGTTTTAAAGACAAAATCCACTGTTCACTTACACATCTAGACTAGATTGGGCAAGGTAAGAAGGATGGGGTAAGTCCTTTTTGCCCTGGACAGATTTTTTAGAGTTGACTTATCCAAGATGAGGAAAAAGTATGCTTTTGTGTGACTAAGATTGTTCTAAAGTTTGCTTGTGTAAACATTTTACATTTAAGAGAGTTCAACCTGAAAAGTATTTGAATATAGAGGTAGAAAGAGCTACATTTAGTGGGCTTACAGCAATCTCTAACCCATCAAATTAATATCTCTTCAATAGCTTTCAAAAAACACATGACCAGAAAATATTTTTTTTTACTGCAATGCTTTGTTCTGTTTTAAAAATAGTAGGGGCTTGTGCTTGCTTCAGCAGCACATATAATAATAAAAATAGTAGGGGCTAAAATGTAGTAAAAACTTGGATACCTATCCTGTACTTATGCTGTGTTTTACAAGCTAAAATGTTTGTTTTGTAAAATGTTTTAAAAGGAGTTCACAAAGTAACTTCACTTCTACCAAATGCAGAGGTCTGAGAGAAGGCACTTGGCTTCATTAGCTTCTGGGTGTTGTCAATCCCAATGCTCTCTCAGGAACTAAATGCCCAGGTACATTCGCTTGGGATGCAGGAGTCTCACTTAACCAGTGACTTTTTGCCAATATAAAGAGAAACATCTTGATTAAAGTGTGAGGGGACAGAAACCATACCAATCTGGGCAATTTTGGCTCCCATGATGTCTAATTTGTTGTGAAAAGGGAACACGTTCTAAGTTAATGTTCTTAAAAGCAACTTCTGAACTTTTCCTTAAAAAGGTTTACTTTATTAAAAAAGATGTTTGAGGGAGAGCTATTTTATTACATGGCACAGATTAAATGTTCAGATGTTATCCGAAACTATTAATTAAGGCATTCCCTTGTGAATTTGAATATTCAATACCAGCTGCTATTCACATCAATATTTTAATATTTTACCATCAAGATATTTAATAAAAAGGATTGGTACATATTTAACTGTTTAAAGTAGTAGTTAAACTTGTAAGAGGGAAAGGGAAATAACATTCCCTGAGTAACTACAACATGCAGAAGTTCTACTTTCATATCTTGCTTAATTTTTATGATGAGTCCGTGAGGTAGATTTTAATTCTCATTTTACAAATGAAGAAACTAAGGCACCAGGAAGATTATACAACTTTTCTGAAGATGTCCATTAATAAGTGGCAGAATTGGGATTTGGACTTAGTTCTGCCTGACTGCAAAGCCTGTTTTGCAGACAATCTCCCCTCATTTTTCATAAAATGTTAACCTCAGACCATAGTAGCATCACCATCTTTGTTTATGGGTTAGTGGAGAGAAAGTTGCCAAGCCAAGTTGTCCACAATGGGAAATATGGGTGGGATGTGGTTGCATAAGAGTGGGTTGTTGCTTGCACAGTGTCTGTCCTTCTGAGAGATTGTTTTTGTTTCCCTCTTTAGCAGGGTATAAGTTTTGAAACTGGACTCAGTCCTGAGATCTGAACCTTTTCTGTTATTAGTCACCTTCAAGCCAGGTGATTTTTGACTTTTTAAAGGTTATGCATTCAGAAGCCATGGCTGGATCATTTTAGAAAAGGATACAGGGGAAGGGTTAGTTAAGAACTGGAGAGATGACAGTGTTGAATATAATGTGCAAAGGCAAGACTAGCAGCTGCTTTGTGCCTACAAATATATCCAAAAGACAGATGGAGAGAAGGATTAGTGAGTATTAAAATTAATGACAGGAGCAGTTTGGTTCAGTTATAATCTAAGAGAAAAAGCTAAGGGGTCTAATGTGTAATTTGATCCAGATCCAATTGTTTAACTTTATTTGTTTATTTTTAGAGAGGGGATGAGAGGGAGAAAGGAGAGAACCGTCTTGTGGTTGCCTCTCGCGCGCCCCCTACCGGGGGGGTCTGGCCCACAGCCCAGGCATGTGCCCTACACTGGTAATTGAACCAGCAACTCTTCCATTTGCAGGCCAGTGCTCAGTCCACTGAGCCACACCAGCCAGGGCCCAATGATTTAATTTTGATTAACAAAGATCCAGTGATTGAACTCATGCAAGGAGATGGCCTGTGGCCTATTAAAAGTCAGGTTTCAATTTCAATAGCATTCAAATACAACCAGAAAAATAAATGGAACTTTTAGAAGAAACGAAGTTTTCTCCCATTCATATATCCTCCAAGGGTGGGGTAGGGTCCTCACACTTATGGAATTGTTTAGACCTTTTGCTGTAACTGTAAAATACATACTGGATTTCAAAGACTTAATAAAAAATAATAAACCATATTCTGTTGATTACATGTTGAGACAACAATAATTTGGATACACTGTGTTGAATAAAAGATAATTCTATAAGTAATTTCACCTCTGTCTTTTTGCTGTTAATGTGGCTACTAATGCAACTTCAAAACTACACAGGGCTCACATTATACAGTGTCTGGCAGAAGTGATGCCTGCTTGAGTGTGGTTGGTAGGGTAATATGGGTGTAACAATTTATAGTTTTAATTTGAACATTTCACCTAAAATGCCATATGGTGTGCTTGAGTGTGATATTGTTGTTACAGAATTATGTGCTTATGATTTTGTAATGGAAGATTCTGTTATAAAAAAGGGGTTTATTTGTGCCAGACCCTGTACTTCTATTGGATTGTACTGGAATGGAGAATGGGCAGTATTCTCTGAAGCTTCCTTTTAAAATATTTTTTTTATTAAAGACTTTATTTATTTTTAGACAAAGGGGAAGGGAGGGAGAAAGAGAGGGAGAGAAACATCAATGTGTAGTTGCCTCTCACACACCCCCTCACCAGTGACCTAACCTACTGGCAACCCAGGCATGTGCCCTGACTGGGAATCGAACCCTTGACCCTTTGGTTCACAGGCTGGTGCTCAATCCACTCAGCCACACTAACCAGGCTGAAGCCTTTTTTTTAGAGGCGAGTGCTTTAGAGTGGTAAATATGGAAAACATTCTCAGAACCAGTACTGTCCTACCATCAAGCTAGGAGCAGTTTTTCCTTTTTCCCCTCCGATGGTATGGGGCTGGGGTTTTGAAAATTAGAATGTCCCCATTCAGTATGCTGAGTACCCATGTGGATGTTGCATCACTAGATCAAAGTATTTAATTTGTTTTCAAATGCAAGCCTGTCACATATTAAGGGCATTCTTCCTCCTTTGCTCCCATCCATCCATCCATCCATCCATCCATCCATCCATCCATCCATCCATCCATCCAAAATCAGTCTTATTTTTAGGCCCTGCTCTTCCTGCCAGCAATGACATAACCAGTGTGGCATTAGTGAAAACTACCAAAGAAATGGAAATTATGTGGGATAAAAGAAATAGATAGTATTTATCAAATATAGGACTTTTAAGGCAAAAGGACCACCACATTTTAATAAACCATGGCTTGTTTCACTGTTCATGCAAAGCTCACACAAAGTGATTATTTGACTCTTTATGAATCATGAGTTTGGGCTCTTTTTGCTTTACACAAAATACCAGGCCTGCTGTTGAGCTCATACTCAGTATATATGGGGAATATTATAGGGTATAGACTCCATACTAATAAGGGGGGATTTCTCTCTCATTATGATAGAGACCCCAGATGTACATCATCATTTCATTTCATACTTTCCCAACGAGTCATTGATCCCATTACCCTTTAAAGACTTTACAGTATTTTATATTTGATGATATGGGAATTGGTGATTATTTTAAATTAGACTTTGCAGGACTCCTTTGTAGGGAGGTTGGCAAACATTTCTGAATTCCTTTGTATGTCAAAAGAAAGCTAAACTTTTACAAATGTGCTCTTCATGTAACCACTAAAACATTGAATCATTAATCCAATCTAGCTAGCTCTAAAAGGAACACCATATTCTTAACAAATGAAGGGCAAATTAGTGGTACATCATCACCAGACTGCTTTCAGGAATGTTTTGAATACAGGTGTGTCTTGTTTTAAGAAAAAGCCCAATAGATGGGTTTGTTTAAATGCATTACAGGAGCACTTGAAATCTTGCTGCTTGGTAGATGTCATCAGTTTGACTCAAACACAGGCACTGGGGATATGGTGAAAATGAGGCTGTCAAGGTTCCTGCTTTAACAGAACACAGTTTTATTGGAGAGGCTCATAGGACATCTGCATAGCCGAGGTTCTGCACCATTTGCGATCAATCTGGACACAGCTGTGCAAGAGGCCCCCTTCCCTGCCAATATTGATATGTGTGATGTTGCGAAGTATGAAGAACTCATGAAACAGTATGGACTTGGCCCAGCAGTGGCATAGTGACCTCACTCAATCTCTTTGCTACCAGATTCGATCAGGTGATGACATTTATTGAGAAGGCCCAGAACATGTCTAAATATGTTTTGATTGACACACCTAGGCAGATTGAAGTATTCACCTGGTCAGCTTCTGGGAGAATCATCACCAAACCCTTGGCATCCTCAATTCCAACAACTGTCATATATGTAAAGGACACATGAGGAAGTACCAACTCAGTGACTCTCATGTCCAATATGCTCTATGCCTGCAGTATCTTGTACAAAAACCAAGCTTCCTTTCACTGTGGTTGTAATAAAACTGACATAATTGACTACAGCTTTGCAATGGAATGGATGTAAAATTTTGAGTCTTTCTAAGATGCCTTGAATCAGGATACTAAATATGTCAGTAACCTGACTTGTTCAATGAGCTTGGTGTTAGATGAGTTTCACAGCTCACTCAGATTGGTAGGTGTGCCTGCTGTTCTGAGTACAGGCTTAAGATGGACTCTGTGCAAGTCACCAGTGCTGCAGAATATGAAAGGGAGTTTCATCCTGAATATGAACGTTTGAAGAAATCACTGGCTACTACACAGAGCCAGCAGCAGAAAGAAAAACTGGAACACCTTTGGGAAGATATGGGCTCTGTAGCCGTGGACACAGGAACTGCTACACACAGCTTATCCTCTGTGCAGGATCCTTCCTTGCACAGACTGACTCAGAACACTGGATGAAGAGGATGAGGAAGCAGACAGTGACACTGATGATACTGACTGCAGAGAGGAAAGCCACAAAGAACCAGAGTTCCAGGATTTCATGCAAGATTCAATGGCACAGTACTGAAAGAGAAATAACAAATAGTTTCTAGGAGTCCAAAAGTTTGTAACTCTGTGAAGGAACTACCCTTACTGCTGATTGGGGTCACTATAAGGAACAATTCTGTTCACAATAGCAGTTTCTCTTTTCAGGGAAATCTGACTCCAATGATGCCAGGGATAGAAGACATTTGGACCTGTCAGGTAGATGCCAATTCCCCTTAGTTTTTCCCTTGGATTTTTGCAAGGAGGGATATTCTGACTGTTTTTGGATGATGGTATTCCTTCAAGTGTAAAACCATATTTTATCATTTGAACTCAAGTACTTTTGCTGCTGATGGATGGAATAGAGAGAGAACATATTGTTTGTTTCACATCTCTATTATTAGGCTGCATCTACAGGCTGTATTTCCCCAGCATCTTGCCCTTGACCAATTTTCCCTTCCTTTTAGCACAAAGGAGGAGGGGAAACATGAGTTTGTGCAGAGTAGCAGTGGAGTCTCCTTGGCAACCAATCAGTGTTGGGATGAAATGTGTCTCACGCTTAGTAGCTCATTATAGGACACCAGGTTTGTTGAAGAAAGTGAGAAAAATGTAATTAGTGGATATGAATCTTGCTTTTGATGGTGACTTGGATAAAGAAATTTTAACTTTGTTATAAGCCTGCCTGTCATAAATTTCAAAGAAAATTATATAACCACAAATAGATTAACTTCTGTTCATCAGAGAGGTTTAAAGCCACATGTCCAAACCTGCCTCAGTAAATAGGTGATATGCACTAAAGTTTCCCCTGTACACATACCCAGCAGTCCCTGTTTGAAATGTACTTTGAACTTAACATAAAGTATCCTTGGTGATTTATGCAAAGGCCATGGATTTGCATCAGCTGTGCATTCCATATACAACAGTCATGGTAAGGGTTTACCTTGCCTCCATCTCTTAAAACGAAGTACATTTCTCTTAAGGAATTTTATCCCTGCCTAATTTGTACTCCAGTGGTTCTGAAAGTGCGGTCTCTGGACCAGAAGCGTAAGCGTCACCTGTGAAATTGTTAGAAATGGGACTCTGAAGACCTCAGTCAGAAACTGGGGGTGAGGACCAGCAATCTGTTTGAACTACTGCTCTAACTCCAACAGCCTGTGACAATTCCAGTCCAGGTGAATCTCACATTCTCATATGACCTGCTTTAGTCCGAGTACCCTAACTTTGACCATCTGGTGCCTACTCTCCAATTTAAACATTCTAAAAATAGAAGCATTGAGCCCCAGCCAGTGTGGCTCTGGGGATTGAGTGCCAGCCTGTGAGCCATAAGGTTGTAGGTTCAATTCCCAGTCTGGGCACATACCTGGGTTGTGGGGCCAGGTCCCCAGCTGGGGGCATGCAAGAGGCAACCAATCGATGTGTCTCCCACATATAGATATTTCTCTCCCTGTCTCCCCCCATCTCCAAAAATAAATAAAATTTAAAAATATATTGAATATTTTATTTTACTAAAAAACAAATGCATTACAGAAAAATCTGGGCATTATAAATCGGATTTGACACATAAGCAATCTTTTAGCTACATGAAAAAAAAGTCAAGGGGTCTAACGTGCACACTGCTCCAAATCCAATGTTTTCTTTTTGAGAAGGAAGATTTAGTCATTGAACTTGTGTAAGGAGATGGCCTGGGGTCTGCTAAAAGTCAGGTTGCAGTTTCTACTGTACTCAAGACAACTGAAAAGATAAATAAAACTTTTACAAGAAACTTGAAGTTTTTTATCATTCATATTTCAGTCAGTGGGTCTCACACTTCTGTAATGTATTACACCTGTGTTGTCTAGTATGGTAGCCACTAGACGTATGTAAAATACATTCACTACCATGATCAATTTCCATCAGACCTTCATTCTTCCCATTCTCCCCACAAGTAACAGAGTGGGGTTAGATTTATAGTTTTTGGCTGTTGAATGCATGGTGAGCAAATCTGTAATGATAACCTCAGTAATATTATTTTCTATGTTACAGAATCAGATTTTATCTACAAGACTGGGTATAAATAAATTCAAAGAGACAGCATGTTATTTAAGACAACTAACATTTTATAAAGAAATACTTATGTATAAAAATATAATCAAAAACATCAATTTGGTTTAAAAAGCAATTGTTACCTTAGCACCCATTAGGAAATCGAACAATGGAATGCACTCACTGATATATTTGTTACAACTATACCTTGATACACTTACATAACTAAAGGTGATAAATATAGTAGAAATGTAACAGTGGTGTTGGGAGCACTGACTGGGTGTTACAGTCAATGAGATACTATTTATCATTGGATTCACACTGAACATGATTTGATCTGTGATAATTTGCAACTGAGACCACATATTAGGGTGCCTGATAAAGGGGTTTTATTATTTTTCAAAATTAATAATGCTTCATTTTAACCCAAAAGCCCTAATAAGGAAAATTAGATAAATTAAAACAAATGGTTTTTACAGTCTATTCTGAACAACAATTTGATACCTAAGGTCCTCTTGAGGAAATTCTTTCTGGTTTGCAAAAGCTGTGGGAGACTATTATCATCATGAGCCCAGTTACAAGAAATGTTGAGCTCTAAAATGTCATAGTCTCACATCCTATAGGTGCTTATGGATCTAACTTAATACAGCAGAAAAAGGCCCAATTATAGGACAAGTCAGCTCTAAGTATTTCACACATTTACAAGCACAGGACCTATTGTATTTACCACTGGATAAAGCTTCTGGGTAGCCACTGAAATTAGGCAAATGATATGGTAGTCCAAGGTGAATAGTGAGGTTAAGCCTTCCACATCAAAAACAGTTGGATATGGTGCAACTATAAACATGGGGAAATTTTCAAAATTTTAATAGGTAAACAAAAACAGGAAGGACTCAACTAACTCAGGTAAATGAAACTACCTGATTACCAAGAGCTTTTTTTTTTCTTTTTTGTCCCTGAGCTGGCGCACCATTCCCAGAGATAACACAATACCAGGTCAATGCGGGCATGGATGGGGCAAGTTCCTGTTCTATCTCCCTGCTCCAAAAATCCATGTAATACATTGTTCTCAGAGAGAGGATGTATTGGATGTTAAAGTGGTAAGAACAGATACCTACACTCGATCTTAGCCAAAAGGCTGAGACATGATCAAGTTTTTTAAAGGAGACTTCCACAGAACTCATTTGCCAAGCAAGAATATATAAATAGCAACTAATATAGTTTTATCTGAGCCACAGCTGAGAGCTTGATGGACTGGGAACCACACAGGTAAATGACATTACATCCTTCATAGTCATTCACTCCAACTTCAATATCTGCCTAGAGAAGTACAGGAGTTACACTGAAATTGTGTATGCTGAGGAATGCCACTATATTAGCTCCCAGGAATATTATTAAACTCTATAAGTAATTGTGATTTTTTCTCTCAAGGATAGATTTCAACTTCCACTTTTACACTGGTTGAGATAATTTCCTTTGTTGCTTGGTTGTGTACTTTGAGAAAGCAAATTCACTGGCACTTGCAGAGGCTTAGAAAATAAACCAACATTAGAAGTAATGGAAACACAGCTGAAAGTTTTACTTTAATCAGAAGTTCACAACTACAGATTCGTTTGCCTATCTTAGCCAAAAAGACGTTAATATTTTTAACCAATCAGCAAAAATATGTGCCACAGATTTTAATGTTCATAATTTAGAATTTATCACATAAATATTTATAAATATACGCTTTATTTGCAAAAGTATTATTCTTAAAACATTTCTTCCAGCATGTTTGAAATTTTCATATATGTTTTAAGGAAAAAACCCACCATATTTAAAAGTGTACTACTAAATTTTAATGTATGATTAAACCAGTGTCACCAAATGGAAAAGGAAAAAAGAAACATACTGTATTAGATATGTAGTTGTTACTACAAATAATGACAACACATGTCCTATAAGGTGATCACATACATGCTCTTGTTTCACTTCTCAGTCATTGTCAGAACCATTTGGAGGTAAGAAAACCAATGCATCATTGAAAATATGTCCAAATGCCCTAAGACGGTATACCCCATACATCATCACATGCATTTGATTAGGAGTCAGTCCATTAAAAGTAACAGCCATATCTGAACAACATCCTTGTACTACCAAATTGGGTTCATTAGTCATTGCCTCTTTAATAAGAAGCCCAACAGATTTGGTATTAAACACATCTTTTCCTTCAGAATCTTCTGCATTTTCTGCAAACACTCCAGCATATTTCAGGCAGACTGCTAGCTGCTTATCTTCAGATATCTTCCAAATCATCCCTCCCTGTTCAGGGCACTTTTCAGGGACACTGAGAAGGCTGTTAAGTCTTTTCATTGATTCTATACTTAAGACAATTCCTCCTTCCACATTCACATATTCAAGGTCTCCAGATTTTACAGTGTGGCCTAGATAGAAAGGTTGTGATGGATCCTTTTTTAACAAAAAATACTTTAAGTTTTCAATAATAGCAAACGTTGAGGGGTGTGCAAGGAAGAACCAGTTGTACTGGTCTCTGTATTTGTCAAAGGCGTATTTGTAAGCTTTTCTCATCATTAACCACATGTCATTTGTTTCCATGTTAACTGACTCAAACACTTTAACATTTTCAGAACTGAAGAACTCCGCTTTGTCACAGTGTTTGGTCCAAGTCTCCTTCACTGCAGCCCAAAGACTCACATCTTTGGGTTTTACAAGGATGATACAGTATACCCGAAAGCTCTTACTGAGCTCCATGCGTTCATTCTCTGAAATTTTCAAGATATCTTCTTTGTTAGGAGCTTGTAGGTGATGATGCTCATGGTGGTACATTCTATTTCCATAACCAATCCTAACGTGCCCTAGCATAGTGATCAAGGCACAGAAAATGCTTCCCAGCATCACACCCTTCAAAAATGAACTGCTTTCAGAAAGCATTTTTTTTCCTATAAAGAAGAAAGAAATCCTTAGGATACTTATTAGAAAGAATACTAGTGTAGTGATTTGATTTGGCATTCCTTATACACTTACATTTTGCTCTTAACATTAAAAAAGCTTCCCAAGTTTGAAATCAAGTTACTTGCATATAGTACCAAGGATTCTAAGACTCATTAGCTTCCAATTTATACTGCTCAGTATAAACTGGAACTTTGTAGCAACACCTCTATGCAGAATTTTTTCTGGGAGGCTATTTTTGTACTTCATTTATAGGGATTTAATTAACCAAGTACTACATCAAAGCATTAGCCTGAGAAACCACCATTACATAGGTTATCTGTTCATAATTCCCTTTAAATGAGTTGTTTCACAAGCTTGTATTATACTATTTATATACCTCCCAGATAGAAATAGACTTTCATATCAAAACCTTAAATTGAATAGATAAAACCACCAACAACTGGCAAATCATCAATGGAATCTGAGCTGACATTTTTGTTCTCAACCCAGTACTTCATTTAAATGATGGCTGCTGTCCTTAGGTGTTTTGAGTACATCCAAAGCAAGTTTCTTGAGATTGACACCATATATGCTAATATTTACCCTTTTGTTCCTAAGACTAAATGGTTTCCAATAAATATTTCAACTAGTTGATGTAATAAAAGTCCATAATGAAAACAGTTAAATTATTTGCATAAGAACTGAGTCAATATAGGCATATCTGGGGACCATTAATGAACATTTTTATTTCCTCTCAAGGTATTTTCTTATTCTTCGGGGAAGTAAAAGGGGAAAGTTTACACTTGTATTTCAATTACAAACTAAAAGAAAAGCCAACATTAAATACAACTGTTGAGATTTTCCCAGTCTCCCCTCTATCTCTACAGGGAATGGTCTACTTCGCTACTGAGATTTTCTGTTTGACTTGTAAAGTTGAAAGGGGTCTTAGAAGCTACCCAATGTCATTTCTCTCATTTTACAGATAAGGAAACAGAGGGTCCAGAGAGTTCAAGTAACTGACCCAAAGTCACACAAGTGTTAGAACTGAACTAGAAATTAGATCTCCTGACATCAATTTAATGCTTTTTCTATCACAGAATAATGATCTCAATGGTGCTTCTATCCGTATTATCAAGAATTTAATAAACAAGTTATAGAATAACCCTGTTTTCCTATAAATGAAAAAAATGTGGGACTTGTTAACCACAAGTGACACTCTGCACACATCATCATACTGCTACAAGGAAACCATCCCTTGATTTTCTTGTAGAGGAAATGGACTTTGACTTCTGCTAGGACAGATGTGGAATAGCTTGGCAAATGTAATTCCTCAGTGGGTGTGGGGAGGGTGAGGAAAGAGGCAGGATGGTTTTCTTGTGTCACTCACAGAACTTGGTCAATAAACACAGCTCTACGAAGGCAAAGAGAATTGATAGGAAACAAGTTCCGCTTAATATCAAAATTGTCAGATGCAATCTAAAATTAACTTAGATAGGATTTTGGCATTTTATATTATGCAATCTTCATTATTTCTGGCCAATATATAATTCACACGTGTCTCCCACCTTGATAAGGGCATACAAAAGAAACCTTTCTGATTGGGATACTACTCATGTATTACTTGTACCAATTTTTCTAGGGAATAGATCTTTTTTCCACTAGGGGAGGCAAAAAAAAAAAAAAGGCAACACAGGAGATGCACATGATAGGATATTTGGTGCAGAAAAAAGGGAAACTTAAAACTGCAGATGGGCACAAATGAAGTAACAACTGCTCAAGTGGTTTTTGAGATGCGTCTTTTTAGGTGAAGGTAGTTGGGATGGAGTATGGGACAGGAAGGAGGACGAAATGGACAGCACAAGTGAGAGGGAGGTCATGGACACTACGATACCCCATTGAAGGGCCAAGGACACTACGATACCCCTGAATACTCCAGGAAGGCGGCCCTCAGTCTCTCCATCCGCGCCCCCCCACTCCTCCTCCCACTGCACCTGCCCGGGTACCCCGCGTAGAGCATGCTGGGAGTGGGCCAAGGCCCAGGCCATCCCCCAAACACGGGCGGGGTTGGGCCCTGCTGGGGCCGCTCCAGATGCAGACCGATGCTCTGGCACTCACCCGCGTCTAGAACGACTCAGGGGTGGGAAAGCGCAACTGCGCACGGCTTTCCTCTCACGTTCGCGCGCCCCTCGGTTACGCTCCCGGTCGGGCTGCTCTAGATGTGGGCGGTGTCCTCTCGTTGGTTTCGCTAAAAGTGGGGAGGGCCAGGAAGTGGACGCCGTGAAGGCGCGGGCAGCGGGGCGGGGCAAACGAGCCGTAGGCCTGGCCAAGCCGCTAGTCCGCGGAGACGTCGGAAGGGCCCAGAGCAAGCAGCACGCCCCTCTCCCCGCCCTCTGCCGAGGTCAGAGATGCGCGTCTTGCTGGCGTGACCCGCACGTTCCTCTCTACCCAATGGGACACCCAGAGAAGCCGGCGTGCGTGACCTGCTGACACCTCCTACCACTTTGCGTTCCGGGCGTGGAAGCTGCGGTAACTAGCAGGAGCTTATCTCGTTGCAGACAACGTACTTCGTCATCATTGCACCCTCCAATTAACAAGAGGGTGCCCAACCCAGTACCCATGGACTGTGACCAAAATGCAAGCCGCAGAGATAGTCATCAGATTATGAGGGCAAGGATTCGCTGCGGTTCGTGGAACGGCATCTGAAGCCCCAGTGTCTGCAATTCAATCCTGTCTTCACTGCGTCCTTTGGTATGCTAGAAAAGTTACTTCACCTCGCTACGCCGCAGTCTTCATCTTTGTAAAGTACAGAAAATATCACGGTAGTGTTATCTCATAGGAGATTAAATGAGAGTGCATATAACTCCATCAGCATAAAGTAAGCATTCATTAAATGTTGGTTATTTTCGCCCCTGTATTCACTAGCACTTAGCCTAGTGCTAGCACATAGTAGGCAGTACATATTTGTGGAATTAATGAGTGCTGGAGCTACAGATAAGGAGCCAGCATCAGGATAAGGCGATTTCTATAAAGGCCACAGCTAAATTAATGGCAGTGGTAGGATTAGAACCCAGGTCTCCTAATTAGAAGTGGAGAACTCTCCGCTAAACACATTATCTGCATTTTTAAATTCATTAGAGCATCCTGCATTTTGTGTCAGGCAGGGTGTTTTGCTGAAACACAAATTCTTACATTTATAACGTACTGTCACTACGTTCTATCAAAAAATATTGAGTAGTGACTTACTTAGGCCCGAGTTTCTAAAGGCACACATATTGCCGTATTGGCAATGACCCAGTTTAGACGGAACTTTTCAAGAAGCACTGAAACAATGAACAAATAGATTTTAGGCATTTACTATTTTGGCAGCATTACCCTAAATTCTGGAGTTAGTGGTGAACAAAATTAGACTCCCTGCCTTCATGGAGCTCTCAGTGTAGCAGGGAAGAAAGATATAAAACAGTTCATTATAAATAATTATAATGATGTTCTTTAAAGGAATACAAAAAGGAATTTGAGTACTGGAAAAAAACTTAAATCTGCAGAGCATCTTCACTATATTTTGTTAATATAGTCTATTTTCACATCATAAATATATGTGTATGTATGTACATATATAGTTAAAATGAAATATGTTGCAGAATAATATAGTGTGATTATACTTTGGTGAAAACAAACAAAATTTTATATATGTACACATATTTTTTGATCTGTTTGTATGAGCAAGGAGAGTTGGGGAAGGCTCCTCAGAAGGCTGGTACTATTGAATACATCAGGAAGTCGAGGTGTGAATGATTAGTTTTGTCTTCATACATCCCCATATTGTGATGTTTCACTGGTTATAACAAACACTTGTTACTTTTGAATTTGAAGAACAGTAACTAAATGGATCTTTAAAATTAGAGGGATGAAATGGATAAGAGGAAAAGATACCAATAAAAATACTTTTTAAAGAATGAAACCTTTTGTGACAATATGGATGGGCCTAGAGGGTGTTATGCTAAGGGAAATAAATCAGACAGAGAAATACAAATGTCACATGATTTCACTTATATGTGGAATCTAATAAACAAAACAAACAAAATAGAAACTGACTCACATGCACAGAGAACCCACTGACAGTTGTCATAGGGGGGCGTTTGGGGCTGGGTGAAAAAGGTGAAGGCATTAAACAGTACAGTTTGGTAGTTACAGAAGAGTCACAGAGATGTAGGTTACAGCATAGGGAACATAGTCAAGAATATCATAATAACTGTGTGTGGGGCCAGGAGGGTATCTGAAGCAGCAAGGGGACCACTCTGTAAAGTACATGATTATTTAACCACTTTGCTGTACATCTGAAACTAACATAGAATAATATTGAGTGTAAATTGTCATTGAAAATTTTAAACAATTAAAAAAGAAACAAACAGGTTAGGTAGAAAAAAGGTAATTCAGGAGAAAGAAAATTGAATAACCTCATTAACAGTCTATGACTGTGTATAAGACAGAAAAAAATAGTACATCTTTTTACATGGTATGTTGATAATTTATGTGTTATACAACTTTATAAAGGAAATTTTAGCTAATTTCAGAAAAATTCACCAAATGCAATAGAATACATTGAAAATAAATAAAAATGTGATCCAGAAAAGAACCTTTTAAAGATTGCAGAGAACTAGTATCTCCTTGCAAAAAGAGACCAAGGAAGGACAGGTAGAAATGGTACTCAGAATTCAGAGACAGTGACAAGGAGGTAATTTAAAATGCATCATTTATCCAGTACAAGGGTATACCAAACTGGAAGTATTGCTACAAGATGCTCTGAAACAAAAATACACCACAGGATTTTGAACACCAAAAGCACTGTTAATGAGAGATTGTCCAAAAACTTAGTTTCTTTTTAACTTAAAGCAGAGCTTAAATATACTTAGTATTTGAAGTGAAGTTAATAAGATAACTGATTGCATTTTTAAAATAATTCCACATTGTAGCTGTAATTTAAAATTACATGCAATTAAAATCTGTTAAAATTAAGAATGTTTATACTCTTTGGCCCAGTAAACCCACTTATTGTGATATCTCTCCCAGAAATTAAAGCACCAGAATGTAAGGCTGAATGTGTAAGGACAAATGAATTGTTGTTTATCATAGCAAAAATGGGGACTATCCATCAATAAGAGGATGGTTGAATTAATTATGGTACATCCACATAGTGGACTATTAAGCATAAAATAAGCATCTCATTTCAGTAACCTGCACTAAACACATCACTAAACACACTAACCTGTACCTTCTTGGGGAGGATTGCTTTGAGTTTGTTTGCCTTTGTGTATGCAGTAGGTAAAGCATTCACAACTGACAACACTGCATTTTTGGTAATGCCCTCCTGCCAAGTACATCCATTATTTACCATGAGAAGTCATTTATTTCTACTAATTGGCAATTCACTTGCACATGAGCACTCAAATTTTTGAAATCGCCACAAAGGCCTTTCAGAAATGAGCATGGCTTTCTATGACAGAGCACTGGAATAATAAATGTTGAAGAAAATCTAAGGTGGGTTGTTTTCTGCATAACATCTTTTAGAGGGTTAAAAATGCCTTTGGTGTTTACCAACATTAAGTACCTGTAGTATATGTACCAGTTCTCCCCAGCGTTTCACAACTGTCCATCTTCAGTGGACACATTCCCTTGTCTGAGCACACTCATTATTGTTTCCATTGGCGTATAGTTTGGTCCCTAAATGAGTCTCGTTTGTGTGTTCAGACACATTTATGCTTACAATCTTATTTGAAAAATGTTTTTCCATTTGATGGCCATCTCAGAGCTTTCTGTTTTTTTTTTTTTTAAGTTAACAAACCCACTTACCTGCCACTAAATGTGTATTAAGTGTTTACAGTAGATCAGGCACTGCACTAGGTATTACTTTTTAAAAAAACTTCATGGGGAATTTCAAACATATACAGAAATAGAGAGAAAAGTGTAATGAAACCACATGTAATTTTTAGGAAGCTTTAACATCAATTCAAAGCCAGTCTTGTTACATATCTAACCCGTCCACTTCCCTCCCCTTCAGATTACTGTGAAGCATCTTTAGGACATCATGTCATTTCATCCACAGACATTTCAAATATCTCTATAAGAGATGAGAACTTCTTAAAACCTCCCCACAATACCACAACTAAAAATGAATAACTCCTTAATATAATCAAATATCCAGTCAGCGTTCAAATTACCATTATCACAAATATCATGATTTTTAAATAATCAGAATCAAAATCCAAATAGTCTAAACATTGTGTTGTTTTTTGTGTCTGTTGAGTCTCTTTTTAGTCTATAGGCTCCCTCTCTCTTTCTCACTCTCCCCCCGCCACTCATCCCAATTCTGCCATGATTTTTTATTGTTATTCAATTACATTTGTCCCACATTTTCCCCCGTTGCTCTCCTTGGCTCTGCTCGCCTCAGTCAATCCCTACCCCATTCTCTGTGCCCACATGTCCTTGATACATGTTCCTTGACTTGACCCTTCCCCTTCTTTCCCCTATTATCCCCCCTCCCTCTTGGTCACTGTCAGTTTGTTCTTTATTTCTCTGCCCTTGGTTCTATTTTTGTTATGTTTTGTTCGTTAGATTCCACTTATATGTGAGATCATATGCTATTTGTCTTTCACTTCCTGGCTTATTTCACTTAGCATAATGCTCTCCAGTTCCACCCATGCTGTACACGAAGGATAGGTGTTCTTTCTGCTGCATAGTATTCCATTGTGTAAAATATACCACAGGTTTTTGATGGACTCATTTACTGATAGGCACTTAGGCTGTCCAGCACTTGGTTATTGTAAATAATGTTGTTATGAACATTGGGGTGCATAGGTTCTTTTGAATTAGTGTTTCAGGATTCTTAGGGTATATTCCCAGGTGTGGAATTGCTGGGTCAATAGGCAATTCCATTTTTAGTTTTTTTTTTTTTTTGAGGAAATTCCATACTGTTTTCCACAGTGGCTGCACCAGTCTGCATTCCTACCGACAGGAACTAGGGTTCCCTTTTCTCCATAATCTCGTCAGCACTTGTTTGTTGCTTTGTTTATGATGGCCATTCTGACTGGTGTGAAGTGGTATCTCACACCAGTCAGATACCACTGACTGTGGTTTTTAATTTGCATCTTTCTGATGCCTGGTGATGTTGAGCATTCTTTTATGTGTCCCTGGATCCTCTGTATATCCTCCTTAGAGAAATGTCTGTTCAGATACTTTGCTCACTTTTTAATTGTATTGTTTGTCTTCCTGGTGTGGAGCTGTATGAGTTGTTTATAAATATGGAGTTCAAATCCTTATCTGAGGTATGATCGGCAAATATGTTCCCCCATATTATTGGTTCCCTTTTCATTTTGTTGATGTTTTTTTAGCTGTGAAGAAGGTTTTTATTTTGATGTAGTCCCATTTGTTTATTCTTCCTTTATATCCCTTGCTCTAGGGGATGTATCAGTGGAAGCATTGCTTCATGGAATATCTGCAATTTTCCTGCCTGTGTTCTCCTCTAGGACTTTTCTGGTGTCACGACTTATATTTAAGCCTTTTATTCAGCTTGATTTTATTTTGGTGTATGGTTTAAGTTGGTGGTCTAGTTTCATTTTGTTTTGCATGTACTTGTCCAGATCTCCCAACACCATTTATTGAAGAGGCTATTTTTACTCCATTTTACACTCCTGCCCCCTTTGTCAAATATTAATTGACCATAGAGATATGGGTTTATTTCTGGGCTCTCTATTCTGTTCCATTGGTTTATGTGTCTGTTCTTATGCCAGTACCAGACTGTTTTGATTACAGTGGCCTTGTAATAGAGTTTGGTATCAGGTATTGTTATCCCTCCTACTTTGCTCTTCTTTCTCAAAATTGCAGCAGCTATTCAGGGTTATTTTTGGTTCCATATAAATTTTCGGAATGTTTGTTCTATATCCCTGAAATGTGTCATTGGTATTTTGTTAGAGATTGAATCTATAGATTGCTTTGGGTAGTATGGACATTTTAATGATGTTAATTCTTCCAATTGTACATGATATGTGCTTCCATTTATTTGTATCTTCCTTAACTTCTTTCTTCAGTGTTCTGTAATTTTCTGAGTACAGGTCTTTTACCTCTTTGGTGAGGTTTATTCCTAGGTACTTTATTTTTCTTGTTGCCACAGCAAATGGGATTTTCCCCTAATTTCTGTTTTTGATATTTTATTGTTAGTATATGAAAATGCCTTTGATTTCTGAGTATTGACTTTGTATCCTACTGTTTTGCTAAATATGCTAATTAATTTGAGTACATTTCGGTGGAGTCTATAGGGTTTTCTGTGCACACTATCATATCATCAGCAAACAGTGGCAGTTTTATTTCCTGTTTTCTGGTATGAATGCCTTTTACTTCTTTTTCTTTTCTGATCACTGTGGCTAGAACTTCCAATACCATGTTGAATAGAAGTGGTGAAAGCAGACACCTTTGTCTTGTTCCTGATCGTAGGGGGAAAGCTTTTAGTTTGTGCTTGTTGAGTATGATGTTGGCTGTATGTTTCTTGTATATGGCCTTTCTTATGTTGAGTTAGGCTCCTTCTATCCCCATTTTGCTGAGTGTTTTTTACCATAAACAGGTTCTGTAATTTATCAAATGCTTTTACTGCATCTATTGATATGATCATGTGATTTTTGTCTTTCCTTTTGTTTATGTGATGTATTACACTTATTGATTTGTGAATATTGTACCATCCTTGCATCCCTGGGATGAATCCCACTTGGTCATGGTGTATGATCTTCTTAATGTATTGTTCGATGCAGTTTGCCAATATTTTGTTGAGGATTTTAGCGTCTATGTTCATCAGTGATATTGGCCTGTAGTTTTCTTTTTTTGTTGTGTCTTTATTTGGTTTTGGGCTAGCTTCATAAAAAGAGTTTGGGAGTCTTCGTCTTCGTGAATTTTTTAGAATTGTTACAGAAGGATTGGGGTTAGCTCTTCCCTAAATATTTTGTAAAATTCTCTTGTGAAGGCATCTGGTCTACGGCTTTTGTGTGCTAGGAGTTTTTTGATTACTGCTTCAATTTCACTAGCTGTTATCGGCTATTCAGGATTTCTGCTTCTTCCTGACTCAGTTTTGGAAGATTATATTTTTCTAGGAATTTGTTAATTTCACCCAGGTTTTCCAATATTTTGTCATATAGTTGTTCATAGTAATTTCTTACAGTCCTTTGTATTTCTGTGGCATTGGTGGTAATTTCTCCTCTTTTGTGTCTGGTTTTATTTATTTGGGCCCTCTCTCTTTTTTTCTTGGTTAAAGCATTGTTGGCTTTGCTTATCATTTCAAAGAACCAGCTCCTGGATTTATTGATCTTTTGAATTGTTCTTTTAGTCTCTATTAGTTCTCTATTTGTCTCTTTTAGTCTCTATTGTGCTTTTAGTAATTTAATTCTGTTCTGATATTGATTATTTCTTTTCTTTTACTCACTCTGGGCTTTGTTGTTATTCCTCTAGTTCTTATAGATGTAGGGTTAGGTCGTTTATTTGAAATGTTTCTATCTTTTTGAGATAGGCCTGTATTGCTATGAACTTCCCTCTCAGGACTGCCTTCACTGTGTCCTCTAGGTTTTGGGTTGTTGGTATGTTCATTTTCATTTGTTTCCAGAAAGTTTTTTATTTATTTCTTGATCTTGTTCTTTACCCATTCAATGTTTGGTAACATGTTACTCAATCTACATGAGTTTGAGTGTTTTTTAAATATATTTTATTGATTATGCTATTACAGTTGTCCCATTTTCCCCTCTTCACTCCCCTCTGCCCTGCATACCCCCTCCCACCCACATCCCCTCCCCCAGCTTTAGTTCATGTCCATGGGTTGTACCTATAAGTTCTTTGGCTTCTACATTTTCTATACTATTCTTACCCTCCTCCTTTCTATTTTCTACCTACCATCTATGCTACTTATTCTCTGTACCATTTTCCCTTCTCCGCCTCCCACTCCCCTGATGATAACCCTCCATGTGATCTCCATTTCTGTGATTCTGTTCCTGTTCTAGTTGTTTGCTTAGTTTGCTTTTGTTTTGTTTTAGGTTTGGTTGTTAATGATTGTGTTTGCTGTAATTTTACTATTCTTTTATCTTCTTTTTCTTAGATAAATCCCTTTAACATTTCATACAATAAGGGCTTGGTGATGATGAACTCCTTCAACTTGACCTTATCTGAGAAGCACTTTATCTGCCCTTCCATTCTAAATGAAAGCTTTGCTGGATAGAGCAATTTTGGATGTAGGTCCCCGTCTTTCATGACTTGGAGTATTTTTTTCAAGTCCCTTCTTGCCTGCAAGGTCTCTTTTGAAAAATCAGCTGACAGTCTTATGGGAACTCCTTTGTAGGTAACTGCCTCCTTATCTCTTACTGCTCCTAGAATTCTCTCCTTAATTTTAATCTTGGGTAATGTAATTATGATGTGCCTTGGTGTGTTCCTCCTTGGTTCCAACTTCTTTGGGACTCTCTGAGCTTCCTGGACTTCCTGGCAGTCTATTTCCTTTGCCAGATTGGGGAAGTTCTCCTTTATTATTTGCTCAAATAAGTTTTCCACTTGTTGCTCTTCCTCTTCTTCTGATACCCCTTATAATTCAGATGTTGGAATGTTGAAAGATGTCCTGGAGGTTCCTAAACTTCTCATTTTTTTTGAATTCTTGTTTCTTGATTCTTTTCTGATTGGATGTTTCTTTCTTCCTTCTGGTCCACACCATAATTTGAGCCCGTTTCCTTCCCATCACTGTTGGTTCCTTGTACATTTTCCTTTATTTCACTTATGGTAGTCTTCATTTTTTAATCTAATTTGTGACAAAATTAACCAATTCTGTGAGCATCCTGATTACCAGTGTTTTGAACTGTGCATCTGATAAGCTGGCTGTCTCTTCATCGCTTAGTTGTATTTTTTTCTGGAGCTTTGATCTGTTTTTTCATTTGGGCCATTTTTTTTTTTGTCTTGAGGTGTCTGTCACGTGGGTGAGGGGTAGAGCCTTAGGTGTTTACCAGGGTGGGGCAACCCAGGTCACTGGGTTGTAATGCTGTATTTGGGGCAGGGGGTCTGAGAGGGAACAATGGTGCTTGCTCTGTTCTCTGCCAGTTTTCAGTCACTTCCCTCGCTTCCCACAAGCAAATTGGGCCCTTCTGGTGCTGATTCCCGGGTGGATGGGTTTGTGTATGTTCTAGGACCCTGTGGGTCTCTCCAACGAACTCTCCTGTGAGGCTGGGATTTTCTCCTGCTGCTGCCCCAACCCCCACAGGTGTTTTCAATCAGAAATTTGAGGCTTTATTTCACTGTGGAGGAACCCAGGGTTGTGCGGTTTGTCTCACTCCCTAGTTGTTTTTCCCGGTTTATCTGCGCCCAAATGTGGAAATACCCAGTCCGCAATCCACTGCCTCACTAGTCCACCAGCCACCACCTTGCGGTGAGTCCTCTCTGCCTGGCTGCCTGACTCCGCCCCTCCTACCAGTGTGGATAAATATTTCTTCTTTTAACTGCTTGGTTGTCGGACTTCCATACAGTTCAATTTTCTCTCAGTTCTGGTTATTTTTTGTTTTTAAATTGTTGTCCTTCTTTTGGTTGTGCAAGGAGGCACAGTGTGTCTACCTATGCCTCCATCTTGGTTGGAAGTCTCAAGTTTGAGTGTTTTTGAGTTTTTTTTTTTTTTTAGGTTGGTTTCTTGTTTCAGTCCCTGTGGTCAGAAAAAATGCTTGATATGATTTCAATTTTCTTGAATTTGTTGAGGCTTGTTTTTTTTCCTATCATGTGTTCTGTCTTTGAAAATATTCCATGTGTATTTGAAAAGAATATATATTTTGCTTCTTTGTGGTGAAAGTTTCTGTATATATCAGTTAAGTCCATTTGCTTTAGAGTGTTGTTAAATGCTACAATATTGTTGTGGATATTTTGTTTGGAAGATCTGTCCATTGTTCACAGTGGGGCGTTAAAATCATCTAGTATAAGTGTGTTGCTGTCAATATCTTTCTCGAAGTCCTTCAAGATTTTCCTTATATATTTGGGTGCTCCTGTGTTGGGTGCATATATGTTTATACTGTTTATGTCTTCTTGATAGGTTCTACCATTAAGTATTATGAAGTGTCTTTCTCTGTCTCTTATTATGGCCTTTATTTTGAAATCTGTTTTGTCTGATATAGATATTGCTACCCCAGTTTTTTTTTCCTGTCCATTTACTTGGAATATTCTCATTTAACCCTTCACTTTCAGTCTGTGTAGATGTTTTTTTCTGAGGTGGGTCTCTTGTAGATAGCATGTAGTGTGTCATGTTTTCTTATCCATATAGTTACCCTATGTCTTTTTAGTGGAGTATTTGATCCATTTACACTCAAGGTTATTTAAGCTCGCACTCTCTACTCTGTGCCTCTTCTCCGGGCTGGGGCTGAGAAAACACCTCTCTTTCCACCCTGCTGATCAGTCCACCCAGCTGTACTGAATGGGAGCAAATTGCACCCACAATCCTCCCTCCTTTTTGGCAGAGCAGCTGTATTCATGTGGTCCCTGCCCAGCAACTCTCAGCTCCCCTTTTAGAAGATGTCTCTCTGGGCACTCCTACTGCAGCACCTAGCCACCCACTGGCTTTCCACACATTACACCTCTCCAGTAAGTCAGGAGTGTATCTCAGTCATGGCCAGTGGTGGCCCTCTTTTCCCCCCAGATCCAGGTGCAGACAGTATCCCTATCACTCTCTGGTACTCTGCTGGTCCGTGTCCACCACTGCAGCTAGTGTGCGCTGCTAGCTGTGTGTGTATGCAGTCTGGTTCTCCCAACGACTTTTTATATCCAAGCTACTCCTGCCTGGGTCTGGGGATTCCCTGCCCTGGGAGTGGAGGGAGCCACTAGGCTGCTATCTCTGACTGGGCTCTCCACAGATGCTTGCTCAGAGGCAGCTGCTGTTGCTGGTACCACGCCTGGGGACTTTCCCCATCCATCTGTAAAACCTCCTTACCGCCTGTTTTGAAGTGTCTTCTGTACTCTTTGGCTTCCAAACTTCATATCAGTTAAGATTCTGTTGACTGTTCACTTGGTTGTTTGGAAGATTCACTAAGTGTCCCAGTTGGGTGCACAAGCAAGTGGGCTCAGCTCCTCCCTACTTGGCCGCCATCTTCTGAATCTGCTTTGATATATTTTTGTTGAAGAAATCTTTTTCTTTTTGTCCTGTACATTTAATCACTGTCTGATGCAGGTAGCCTCATCCTATTTCCTTTAATACATTTTTCTGTCCTTTGTGTTCCTTATACACAAGTAGTTAGATCAAAAGCTGGTTTGCCAGATTTAGCAAATAAAAACACAGAGTGCTCGGTTAAAATTGAATTTCAGATAAACAATGAATACTCTTTTAGTATAAGTATGTCCCAAGTATAATGCATGTGATATACTAAATATGTCATGGTACATGTTTACACTAAAAAATTATTTGTTGTTTATCTGGCATTCAATTTTAACTGGGCATTGTGAATTTTATCTGGCAACTGTAATCTGAATCTAAACGTTTTGCTTAATTCAGTTTCCATTTATTTTTTGGTGGGGAGCAGGGGCAATATTACTTCAAAGATGTTGGCATGTGGTGATTCGTTCAGGAGCCTTATCTCTAGTTGTCACTCTTGTGATGTCAGCTGCCGTTGATGCTTAATGCCTAGATCCATAATTCATTAGGGTTGCATTATGCTGATCTAATTTTCCAAGGCATATTTAATTTTATTTAAAGATACTTTTTTCAGGATGGAGGTGTCTTTTATTTTTTTATGTTTTGATTTAATCTTTATTGTATTTTTTTCCATTACCATTTAATCCTTTTATATCTCCCTCTGCCAGGAATTACCACACTGTTGTCCGTGAGTCCTTTTTCCTTTTTGCTCAATCTCTCCACCTCCTTATCTCCCCATCCCTGACTAGCAATCATCCTGCCCTCCATCAATGAGTCTGTCCCCATTTTCCTTGTAAGTTCAGTTTCTTCATTAGATTTCACATATGAGTGAAATCATGGTATCTTTCTTTCTCTGACTGGCTTATTTCACTTAGCATAATGTTCTCCAGATCCACAAATACTGTCACAAAGGGTAAAATTTTCTTCTTTTTTATGGCTGGAGTAGTATTCTATGGGTAAATGTCCTGTAGTTGTTTTATCCACTCATCTACGGAGGGACACTTGGGCTGCTTCAATATCTTGGTGATTATAAGTAATGCTGCAATGAACATAGGGGTGCTTATGTTCTTTCGAATTAGTATTTTGGGTTCCTTTGGATATATTTCCAGAGGTGGGATTGCTGGGTCAAAAGAAAGATACATTTTTAATTTTATGAGGTATCTCCACACTGCTTTCCATAGTGTTTGAATGCAGATTGCACCAATCTGCATTCCTACCAACAGTGCAATGCTTTCCCCTTTCTCCACATCCTTGCTGGCACTTGTTGGTTGTTGATTTATTGATGATAGCCATTCTGATAGGTGTGAGATGGTATCTCATTGTGGTTTTAATTTGCATTTCTCTGCTGATTACTGACATTGAGCATCTTTTCATATGTGTACTGGCCATCCGTATGTCCTCTTTGGAGAAGTGTCTATTCAGGTCATTTGCACATTTTTTAAATTGGGTTGTTTGTTCTTTTCATGTTGAGTTTTGTGAGTTCTTTATAAATTTTGGATATTAACCTCCTATCAGATGTATCAGCGAATTTGTTCTCTGATTCTGTGGGTTGTGTTTTTATTTTGTTGATTACCTTTGCTATGCAAAAACTATTTAGTTTGATGTAGTCCCATTTGTTTATTTTTTTCTTTTGTTTCTCTTGCCTGAGGAAATATATGAGCAATGTCTGAGATTTTGCTGCCTGTGTTTTGTTCTATGAGTTTTATGGTCTTGGGTCTAACATTTAAACATTTGATCCATTTTGAATTTATTCTTGTGTGCAGTGTAAGGAGGTTATCTAGTTTCATTTTTCCGTACATATCTGTCTGATTTTCCCAACACCATTTATTAAATAAACTATCTTTAGCCCATTGTATGTGCTTGCTTCTTCTGTCAATTATTAATTGACTGTAAAGGTGTCTTTTTATTTCTGGGCTCTTTGTTCTGTATCTGTTTTTATGCCAGTACTAATCTGTTTTGATTACCTACTGTGGCCTTACAGTAAAGTTTGATATTAGGTAGTGTGACTCCTCCAACTTTGATCTTCTTTTTCAGGATCACTGTTGCTATGTGTGGCCTCTGTGGTTCCATAGAAATTTTTGAAGTATTTGTTCTAGTTCTGTGAAATATGTCATTACAATCGTGATAGGAATTGCCTTGAATCTGTAGATTGCCTTGGGTAGGATGGACATTTTAATGATGCTAATTTTTCCCATCCGTGAACATGGCATATTCTTCCACTTATTTGCATCCTTTTGAATTTCTTCTTTTAATGTGTTATAATTTTCTCAGTAGAGATCTTTTACATCCTTGGTTAGGTTTATTTCTAGGTATTTTATTCTTTTTTAGCAATAGTGAATGGGATTTTCTTAATTTCCCTTTGTGTTAGTTCATTATTGGCATATAAAATGCAACTGATTTCTGGGTATTAATTTTGTATCCTGATACTTTGCTGAATTTGTTTTTCAGCAAAGTATCAGTGAATGGGGCAACAATGAGATCAAGGAAGAAATCAAAAGATATCTTGAAACAAATAAAAATAAAAACACAAGAAGTCATTCTAGTAGTTTCTTGGTGGAATCTTTGTGGTTCTCTATGTACAGTATGATGTCCTATGCAAATAATGAATTTTACTTTTTCCTTTCTAATTTGAATGCCTTTTATTTCTTCTTCTTGTCTGATTGCTGTAGCTAAGACTTTTCGTACTGTGTTGACTAAGAGAGGTGAGAATGGACATCCCTGTCTTGCTCCCTATCTTAAGGGGAATGCTCATAGTTTTTGCCCATTGAGTATGGTGCTGGCAGTGGGTTTGACACATGTCTGTTATTATATTTAGATATGTTCCCTCTAACCCCACTTTGCTGAGAGTTTTTATCATAAATGGGTCTGGGTTTTGTCAAGTGCATTTTCTGCCTCTATTGATATGATCATGTGGCTTTTTTCTTTCATTTTGTTTATGTGGTGAATCACATTTTTTGATTTGTGCATGTTGTACCAACCTTGCATTCCTGGAATAAATCCCACTTGGTCATAGTGTATGATCTTTTTGATGCATTGCTATATTTAATTTGCTAATATTTTGTGGAAGATTTTAGCATCTGTGTTCATCAGGGATATTGGCCTACGATTTTCCTTCTTTGTTGTGGTTTTATCTGATTTAGGAATTAGGAAAATGCTGGCTATGTAAAATGAGTTTGGGAGCTTTCCCTCCTCTTGAATTTTATGAAATAGTTTGAGAATGAGAGTTGTTAGTTCTCCTCACAATGTTTGGTAAAATTCACTTGTGAGGCCATCTGGTCCAGGGCCTTTGTTTGTTGGGAGTTTTTGATTACTGCTTCAATTTCATTAGGTGTAATCTGTCTATTCAGATTCTCTCAATCTTCCTGATTTAGTTTCGGAGGATGATATATTTCTAGGAATTTATCCATTTCATGCAGGTTGTCCAGTTTGTTGGCATATAGTTAGTTGTTCTTAACATTTTCTTACAGTCCTTTGTATCTTTGGTGTCAGTTGTTATTTATCCTCTTCCATTTCTGATTTTATTTGTTTGGGTTCTTTTCCTTTTTTCTTGATGAGTCTGATCAAAGATTTGTCAATCTTGTTTATCTTTTCAAAGAATTAGGTCTTGGATTCATTGGTCTTTTGTATAATTTTTTTAATTCTATTTTGTATATTTCTGCTCTAATCTTTATCATTTCCTTCCTTGTACTCTGGGCTTTGTTTGTTATTCTTTCTCAAGTTCCTTTAAGTGCAAAGTTAGTTTATTTGAGCTTTTTCTTTTCTTTTTTTTTTTTTTTTGAGGTAATCTTGTAATGCTATGAATTTCCCTCTAATGATTGCTTTCCCTGTGTTCCACAGATTTTGGGTTGTTGTGTTTTCATTTTGATTTGTTTCAAGGTATTTTTTGATTTCTTTCTTGCTCTCATTGTTGACCCATTCATTATTTAATAACATGTTATTTAGCTTCCACATCTTTGTGTATTTTTAAGTTTTCTTCTTGTGATTGATTTTTAGTTTCATAGCATTGTGGTCAGAGAGGATGCTTGATATGATTTCAATCTTCTTACATTTATTGAGACTTGTTTTGTATCCTAACATGTGGCCTATCCTATAAAATGTTCCATGTGCACTTGAAAAGTATGTATATTCTGCTGCTTTGGGGTAAAATGTTCTTAAGATATCAATTAAATCTATTTGATCTAGTGTGTCATTTAAGTTTGCTGTCTCCTTGTTGATTTTCTGTCTGGAAGATCTATTCATTGAAGTCAGAGTTATTAAAATCTCAAAATATGACTATATGTCTGTTGATCTCTCCCTATATGCCCTTTAAGATTTGCTTTGCATATTTAGGTGCTCCTGTGTTGGGTGTGTAAATGTTTACTAGGGTCATATCCTTTTGTTGGATGGTTCCCTTTTTCATTATGTAGTGTCCTCCTTTACCTCTTACAGTCTATTTTATCAGGTATAAGTACTGCTTACTCAGCGTTTTTTCCGTTTGCATGAAATATCTTTTTACATTCCTTTACTTTTAGTCTGTATATTCATTACTTTTGGTCTGTATATTTCAATCTGAAATGTGTCAGTTGCAGGCAGAATATATATGGGTCTTGTTTTCTTATCCATTTAGCTAAGGCTACATCTTTTGGTTGGAGCATTTAAGCCATTTACATTTAAAGTGATTATTGATAGAATAGTATTTAATGCCATTTTATTGTTAGTTATTATCCTCTGTTTCCTTTTTTCACCTTGTTCTTTTTTTTTTTTTTTCTTAAAGCAAGCCCTTTAATATTTGTTGCAGTTTTGGTTTGGTGTTAACTAACTGCTTTAGCTTTTTCTTGTCTGGCAAGCTCCTTATTTTTCCTTCAATTTTAAATGTTAGCCTTGCTGGGTAAAGTAGCCTTGGTTGTAGGGCCTTGCTTTTCATCACCTTGAACATTTCATGCTGGTCCCTTCTGGACTGAAATGTTTCTGTTGAGAAAGTAGATGCCAGTCTAATTGGAGCTCCCTTGTGAATATCTGCTTTTCTCTTATGGCTTTTAGGATTCTCTCCTTGTCTTTAAGTCTTGCCATTTTATTTAAGATGTGTCTTGGTGTAGACCTCTTAGGGTCCAAATTTCTGGGGCTCTTTGAGTTTTCTGGATTTGTGTGTCTTTGTTCTTCACCAGATTAGGCAAGGTTTCAGTCATTATTTTTTCAGGTAGGTTCTCGTTCCTTTGCTCACTCTCTTTTTCTTCTGGTATTTCCATGATGTGGATGTTGTTGTGCTTCATGCTGTCCAAAATGTTTCTTAAGCTCTCCTCATTTTTAAAAATTGTTTTTGATTTTTGCTGCTCTGTTTGGGTGTTTTTGTCCTACCTTGTCTTCCAAATTGTTTATTTGATCCTCTGGTTCATCTAATCTACTGTTTATTGCTTCCAATGTATTATTTATTGCAGATATTGTATTCTTTATTTCTGACTGTTCTTTTTTTATGGTTTCTATGTCTTTTTTAATGCTGTTGATTATCCTTATAATCATTAGTCTAAACTCTCTATCTGATAAATTGCTTGCCTCCATTTCATCTATTTCTTTTTTTCTTTTAATTGTTGTTCAAGTAGTTTTCTGTCTTTTACTCCCACACCCCAGTCCTCCCCACCTCCCTCCCATTTCCACCCCCGCCCTAGTTTTTGTCCACGTGTCCTTATTTCATCTATTTCTTTTTCTGGAGACTTCTCTTGTTCTTTAATTTGGGGTCTGTTCCTTTGTCTTCCCATTTTGGCTTGCTCTTTGTATTTTCTGTGTTAGGTGTTAAACCATCAGTGATATGGCCTCAATCTGTAATCAGCAGCCTCGCTTCAGCTCCACAGGGTGGGGCTTTTGCTTTCCCTCAGGCTGATGCCACTGACAGGGGATTTTTCTGCCTGAGAATAATGGCTTCTGTATAATGGGAAATGACTTAGCACAGGGATCCTGGAGGCTGACCCTTCTGTTTTCTCCCCAGAGCCACCAACCCCAGACTAGTGTTTCTAGTCCCCTCTGCCCTCCCTCCACCAGGGCCCAGGTTAAGTGGCTGCAAACAAAACTTTGTGTGTTGGCCCTTCAAGAGGCTCTCTGTGTTTCCAGTGCACTCTCCCTGGCAGACAGAAACCCTACTGCTTTTCATAGCTGGATGTTATCTGGGTTCCTTTTTTGGCTCTGTTGCTGTAGGCTGGGGAGCCCAGTTTGGGATTTAGACCCCACACATGTCAGGGGGACCACCTAGCAACTGAAATATCCCTCCAGTGCTTCAGCTGCTGCTTGTAGGAGCCCAGTCAGCCCTCTTGCACCTCCTTCACACTCCCTACCCAGTCTCATTGTGGTGAAGTGTTTTCTTCTTTCATCCTTGGTTATAAGGCTTCTCTCCACTTAGTGTTCAGTTGGTTATTTTGGATGCTTTCTCTACAATTTAGTCATAATTTCAGATTGGTCCTGATAGGAGGTTAATGTAACTTCCACTTACTCCTTCTCTATCTTGGACCTCCTAAGGCATATTTTAAGAGGAAGTTTGTTGTAGTGATGAAGATGTTAAGAGGTCAGGCCCTGGAATAGGATAGAGTTCATTTGAGCTTTTGCTCAGTGGCTTACTCGCTATGTGACCAGGGGCAAGTAAGTTTCCTTCTCACAGCCTTAGCTTCCTCGTCTGTAAAACAAAGTTAGTAAGTGTACCTATGTCATAAGGTTTTTTGAGGATCAAATGAGTATGTGGAAGATTTACAACAGTGCACAGCACAAAGCAGATGCTGATAAGAACTAGCTATTAGAGACTCTTGAATTATGAGACTCCTGAATAATGGCCTTTCAAATTCATGATTTTCCAGTATTAAAAACTTGAAATCCTACATTTAACAGTTAAGTTATAGTTTCACATTATTAATAAAAAGCAATAAATGTTTATTGAATGAACAGCGTCTTGTAATTGTCCAGTGCCTTGCAGGTGACAGAGGCCTTCCTCACGTGAATCCATTCTCATTTGATCCTCATAGCAGCAGCCTTTTCACTGGAAGGAGTCGTCTCATCCATTCTTTACATATGGAGATTCTTTATCTAGGTGGTTGTTACAGAGCAGACCCGGTGGTGGTGGTGGTGGTGGTGAATGATATACTATTACCAAATGGACACCCCCTTGTGGTCCGGAGGTCCCCCCATGTACTAGGTTCACCTTGCCCACCACCATGGAAAGATGTCTCTCAATGCCAGAGATTGGTGAAAAGGAAAGGAATTATTTATTCAGAGTTATACAGACCTAGAGTAATGACTTAATGTCTTCATTAAAATACTAAAGTCCTTCAGAATACCCATAAATGCACACAGTCCTTCCTTCTCCCTCTGCCCAGTCCGGATTACCATATCTCAGGAAAAGAAGAAGTCCATGGCTCAGGTAGGCCCGTGGTTCGCAGCATCATCAGCTGTGTCACCACCGAGATCTCAAGTTCTTAATCCAAACCCATGTGGTACCTTCTCCTGGCCCACTAGCAAGCGTCCTTTCACCCCTTTCCTTCCTGCAGCGTCTCTCCTGCATTCTTCTGAACTGCTAAGAGAGAGCTCTGCATCGCTGCTACATCTCTCTTTCCAGCTTCCTAAGCTGCATGGCAAAGGTAGCCCCAAAGCCACGTGGTCCCAACCATCCAGCATGGCTGCTGTGCCTGGGTTTTAAATCCCAGCGCCAATTTTCCTCTGCAGCCCCATTTCTGACTCCTCCCACAGTTACACCTGCCAGCATTCCCTATTTTTTCCAGCCTTTCTTGGCTGCCATAGTAAGTCCAGACAGGTGTGGCCCCATGGTGTGGAGCCAGTCATCTCCAGGCTCTCACACATGTTCTGTAACCAGGGGGAGCTGCCTCCCAGTTATATACTGGGTGGAAGTCACTCCCATCCCCCTGGCTCAAAGCACAGCCACAACTATTTAACGTATCCATGAAACCAGTTAAAACATATAGATATGTTAAATGACCATGCCTGAGGTTAGTTGCAAAACTTGCTATGCAAAACAGCTCTCAATGACCCTGCTCTTTGTGTCCCATCCCCCAGTTCAAAGCTGCAGGGGTGAGGACATCTCATATTTTAAAAATATTTCCTGTATACCCTGAGTTCTGGACCCCATTACAGATCCCTATATGGGATCCCCCTGGCTGCACCCTGTTATAAGGTGGCTTGTTCTTGCTGTGTATAACACAGCTAGAAAGTCACACAATTGGTCAAGGACTGGGTCCTATCCCATGGCTCTTCTGATGGAAAACATAAAGTGAGCAACCTTGTGCGGCCCTCCCTCTGTGCAGTGCTTTCATTTCTTGGTTCCAATGACAACTCTATCTTGTTTTCCTTTTCAACTTCTTTTCCCCCCTCCAACTACTCCCTCCCTGTCCCCATTCTCGGTGTCTCTTTCTCTTCTGAATGTACTTTTACCCCAATGTTCTATCCTTGGGTCATTTTTATTGGTATGTTCTCAACTTTGATATCTACTTAGTAGCTTCATCTGTTCAAATAGCTTCAGCCATTCCCTCCAGGAAGATATTTCCAAATCCATATTTCTGGCTGCTACCTCTTCCTTGAGTTTTGGACCTAAATTTCAATAACCTGCTTGATATCTCCATGTGGCTGTTTCAGAGATAATCTTAACATTGAGTTGGTCAGCTTATCTGCATCCAGATGTTAACCAATCAACTATAAACAAACAAACAAGGATCAAATTGAGAATATTTTACCCACTTACTAATGACATTTAGTATTTGAGGACATTAAAGGCTTAATGTTTTTATGTGAGATAATGATATGTGCTATGTTAATACTATCTCTCAGAAATACATACTAAAGTGTTTATGGACAATATCGTATGATGTCTGGGATTTATGTCAAAATAATCCACTTGGGAAAAGGAGAATGGGTAAAGGTATTGAAATAAAACTTACAATAAGTCAATTATCAATGAGTTGAAAATTGTTGAGCTAGGTAATGCGCATGTGGGAATTCAATATCCTCTTCTCTCTACTTTTGTTTATGTCTGCAAATTTGCATAATAAAATATTAAAAACTTAAATAGGTCTAAAACTAAATTGATTAATCTTGCTTATATTCATCTCCTGACAGTAATTTTTCTATTAATGCCACTTTATCTACCCAGTCACTTATGAAAACCCAAAGCTCTTGATTTGCTTTTTCTCCCTGACCTCTACAGCCAATCAGTTGCTGAGTCAGTCTGAGATTCTCTTCACAGTGAGTCCTGATTCTGTCCTTTCTTTTCAACCCAAACTGCCACTTTTCTGCCCTGGCAGGGTGGTTCAGTTGGTTGGAGCATTGTACCATGCACCAAAGGTTGCAGGTTTGGTCCCTGGTCATAGCATATACCTAGGTTGCAGGTTTGATCTCTAGTCGGGGTGTGTACAGGAGGCAACTGATTGATGTCTGTCTGTCTGTCTGTCTGTCTCTCTCTCATCAATAAATATATCTTCAGCTATTGTATGAGGGTTAAAAAAATTGGCACTCTTCTATTAAGTCCGTCATTAGTTCATGCCTGGACTAGTGTAATGACATTCATAAATTTCTCCCCACTTCCAGTCCCTCCTTGTTGTATATAAAGCATCTAACATAGTGCTTGGTACTTAGTCCCTTCTCCCTTTCTCCTGACTTCTGAATTTATCTTCCTTTCTGCTGCCTGCTTAATCCTCAGATGATGTATTATCCCCCTTCCCTGAGAGAGCACTCCTGACTCCTTTTCAGAATGCTTTCCTACCATTCCCTTCTGGATCCTGTAACCCCACTACTGCTGCCACTGCACCCTAACTGCCGTGCTTTGTGGAGGAAGCAAGTGTGACTGAATAAAGACTGATTTCCCAGTTCCAAAGTTAGATATAAGATGAGGGGAATCTTTACTTACAGGTAAAACAGACATACTAAATGTGAGTAAAAGAGAAGCAAGGGTTTTTTTTTTTTAGAGTTTAAACATTTATCAGTGAAGCAGTAAGACCGAAAGTAGGCTACTTCACAGGCAAAGCCACTAGGAGCAAGTTTTCATCCTGCATCTTGTCTCCCCAACTCAGTGAGGAAGTAAAGGGAGGATCTTTACTCTGGAGAGATCAACTTCTAGATCCAGGCAGGGTAGGGTAAATGCTGACTGCAAAGAAGGAGCTTGATGGATATTATTGTTGCAAGCTGAGGGCTTCTTGAGGAAATCCATCTTGCCTAGTCTGGCTAACAGAGGAAGAGCAAGAACTGCCTCCAGTGGATCTCAGGGGTAATATCAGCAGTATGGATTGGGCAAAGGTCCTGTCCCAGGGCTTCCCTAGAGAAGTAGCTGTAGAACACTTGCTTCTCATGGTCTGTCTGGGCATAGTTCTGTTATGGAGAGCAGCTAAGTATTCAGGGACTAGGCTGACCAAGCACGAAGAACCCCCTATAAGTCAGTCACATGCTTCATTTTAAGCATAACACTTGCAATTAAAACCAGACTGCTGTATTATAATCAAGAAGCATCTGCCTGGTTTATATTTATTTTTTAAAGATTTTATTTATTTAGTTTTAGAGAAAGAGGAAGGGAAGGAGAAAGAGAGGGACAAAACATCAATGTGTGGTTGCCTCTCAAGCAAGCACCCCCTACTGAGGAACTGTCTCGCAACTGGGAATCAAACCAGAGACCCTTTGGTTCACAGCCTGTGCTCAATCCACTGAGCCACACCAGCCAGGGGAATGGATATGCTTTTAGATTTTAACTAGAATACTGCTACTTAGGTGACAGCTTTATTTCAGGTGATAATATGAATTGGCCCAGAAAGTTAGAATCTAATGCTCAAAATTTCCTCTAATTCAAGAAACAAAATTAAAAAGTGATGATTGAGATTGGCAGAATGTAATTGCTGAAGCTGAATAATGGGTACTTGGAACTTCATTGCACTATTCTCTATACTTTTGTGTGTGTTTGAACATATCCATAAGTGGACGTTGTTATATGACAATTATGGGACCATTGAGGTCATTCAAGACCCGGAAGTTTGTCATGCCAGTAAAACTAGTAGAGGATGTTTGAACCAAAAGAATCCTGAGAGGAAATGTGACGATTTCTATAATTCTTACCTAGTTAATTGTATCTGAAGGATTAAGGTGCATGTAGATAAAACATTTGGTGGATGTAATATAAATTGATCTCAGAAAGCATTTGACAAGATGTTACAGCCACTATATTTAAGGGAATTGAGTCACCATAGGACTGTGACTCTCTTTCCTCTTAGTAGATATTGCCTTAGAAGTGGGTAACAAAGGTAGAGATAAAGGAGGTTAAGGTCATTATTCTGACATTTCAAAAGCATGATTTTTTAGGGATAGAAGGGGGGTTAGTTTTTAAAAAATAAATCTTTACAGAAGATCTGAAGGAATTGCAGTGAGATCTCCAAGAGGATAATTACATGAAATGCTTCCTGACAATAAAAAGTTTAGTTGATGGGAATAAAGTATATGGAAATCTCAGGGGTATGGGTATGGGCTCATTATTGAAAGGCCTAAGGATAATTTACATATGTAAATATACACTTGTGCATTTGATGCTAAGGCAGGTGGCTAGGATTGATTGTAGAACTCAGAACAGGGTTTTCTCCTGCTGAGATTGGCTTTTTGGAAGGTATTGGCAGACAGACATTCTAATCTGGACATCCACAATCCATCCTGTCAAGGGCCACGAAAGAGTGTAAAACTAAAATCTACCAGGGAAAAAAAATAGTTTGGCCTAAGGGGTTTCCCCTCCATTTCCAGAGAGAGAGTTGATAGGCCTGTTGACAATGGAAAAAATGAGTCAAAAACCACCTTGTTGAGAGCTTTCCCCTTTCTACTTGAAGGAAGGAAAATGAGAGTAGCAAGTTCTCAGTGGTGATGGTTATAGATCAACACACTTCAGGCAAGCTGTACTGCTGACAGGACCAGCTATATAATTCGCAGGACCCAGTGCAGAAGGAAAATGTGAGGCCCTTTGCTCATGAATTATTCAGAATTTCAACACAGTGACAGCAAAATATTAAACCAAACATGGGCTCTTCTAAGCTTGGGCCTCTGTGTGACAGCATAGGTTGTATGCCTATCACTTACTCCTGGGCAGCAGGGCTAGCGATAGCAAAACTTTGTAAGGCATAATAGAAAGGTATAACGCAGAAAACCAAGCTAATAGAAAATTTCACCACCTAGAAACAACCATTGTTATCATTTTGACCCTTAAAAAAAACATTACATCTTGGACATTTTTCCATGTTAGGAGACAGAAAACATCTTAATCCTATTGTGGGAGGAGGAAATATCATTTTCCTTATAATTTTCTAGGTTATTCTGGCTGGTCTGATAACTAGGATAACATGAGCCAGATTAACATGACCAAACTTATTATAGATATACGTACAGGGGTTTTGTAAGAATATGAGACCAGAGGACATACTGGGCAGTTGAGACTTATATGCCATTCTGGACTGAGGAGAGGAAGGCAGGGATGTGGGTCTGGCACTTCAAAGGGAAAGTAGGCAATTCAAAGGCCAGAGAGAGCAAACATTTGGTGAATTCTTGCTAGGGCTTCCAGAAACAGTGAGACATAAAAGGGAAACTAACAGACTTTGCTTGGCTTCTCCCTGACTGCCACACTTAGATCATATTATGATGCTAAGGTGACAGCTCCCTTCCTTTAAGCAGGTTTTTCTATCTGAATTCCTTTTGGTATGAAAAGGGGGAGGTTCAGAGTTTCTTTCTGAGCCTTTCATTTCTTAAAAATAACCATCTTAAAAATAATAAATATACCTCCAAAAGAGGCATATTTTGAGGTGGCAAAATCTGCTCTCCCTCACTATTGTATAGAGGTTCCATGTTGCATTTAACCGAACCCTATTGTTGGGTATCTGAGGAGTCTCGAGTCTTTCATTATTACAAATGGTGTATATTGAATATCAATAAAGTTAAGTGAGGATGGAATAAGTCAATCAGTATAAAACACTTCATAGAGTGCTTAGCAAATAGCAAGCTCATTATAAATGTTAGTGTTACTTTTATATTGTCCAATTGCCCCATATGAAGGTGAATTGATTTACATTTTCAACAGGGCTTAATTATCCTAAATCCTTGCCAATTCTTTCAGTTTTTCCTTTTGTATCTTCCTTTGTTAATGACCTGTTCATGTGCTTTGACAGTTCGCCTATTGGATTCTTCATGCTTTCAAAGTTGTAATTGATTTCTGTATTGGGGCTACTGATCCTTTCTAACATGAATAACAAGGGCTTATTTTCCCTATTTTTTTAGTTTGATGTTTGATTTTCTTTGCTTTAACTACACAGGTGTTTTGAAGTTTAATACAGTACAGTTAAATCTGTCCATCTTTTATGTTCGGATTTCTGTCTTTGCTGCCCTTTAGTAAGTCTTTTGCCACAGAACAGGTCTGGAGTTCAATGGTGGTGAAGCCTTTCCTGCTGTAGGTTGGCTCCCCCAGTTTTCCTCTGAGGCTTCATTCTTCTGGGGCATTGTTTTCCAAGTTCAACCAGCAGAGTTCACAGCACTATCAGGGGTGTCCAACCTTTTGGCATCTGTGGGCCACATCGGAAGAAGAAGTATTGTTTTGGGCCACATATTAAATACACAAACACTAATGAAAACTGATGAGCCAAAAACATTTTTAAGTAAATTTATGATTTTGTGTTTGGTCACATTCATAGTCATTCTGAGCCGCATGTGGCCCATGGGCCACAGGTTGGACACCTCTGCATGTATATGGGGAGGAAATACATGTATTAACCTTGAATCTATATGTGAAGACACAAGATATATTGAAACTATGCTGTCTGTCTTCTCCTAACCCAGGAAAGAATTCTGCTCTTTCCATATTTTCTGCATTTCTTTGCTTTGTAGGGAGAGTTCTGTCTTTACCAGAGTTATTCTTTTGGAGGATCCAACCAAACAGAAATTGAGTTGAGATTAGTAACTATAGTTATGTGGTTTGCTATCACTTCTGCATGTAGTTAAGTTATTGCTGGCTATACCAGTGTAGGAATGACTTGTGGAAACATTTCTGAAGTAGTAAATCCAAAGTTTATTTAAGATTAGTCACTATATAAAAAACATGACATATCCTAAAATATTGCAGCTAATATATAAAAGAAATGATAGAGGTTTAATAGAGGTTTTTCCAAATTTGACAATCCAGAAAATTTATATGACATTAACCAGTGATGAGTGGTGGTGAAGCTGAAAAATACTTCTCTAAACTAAACTCAGAAACAACTAAATTGTTTTTCTATTCTTGCTATAGAAATTACAGTACAGCCCTGGCTGGTGTGGTTCAGTGGATTGAGTGCTGGCCTGTGAACCAAAAGGTTACTGGTTCCATTCCCTGTCAGGGCACATGCCTGGGTTGCCAGGCCAGGTCCCCAGTAGGGGGCATGCGAGAGGCAACTGGCTGATGTGTCTCCTGCGCATCGATGTTTCTCTCCCTCTCTTTCTCCCTTCCTTCCCCTCTCTCTGAAAATAAATAAATAAAATCTTTTAAAAAATTAGTGATATCTCATTGTAGTTTTAATTTACATCTCTGTGATGGCTAGTGATGCTGAGCATCTTTTCATGTCTCTGGGCTCTTTGTATGCCCTCCTTGGAGAAATGTATTTTCAAGTCCTTTGCCCATTTTTTAATTTTTTTTTTGTTAACAAAACAAGCAAGCAAAATATAACCAGAGACAGTGAATTTAAGAACTGACAGTAACCAGAGGGGAGTTGGGAGGGGATAATGGGGGGAAAGGGGGAAGGGTTTATGGAAACATCTATAAAGGACACATGGATAAAACCAAAGGGGGTAGGACCAAGGGTGGGAAGTGGGGATGGCTGGGGTGGGGGTGGAGTGGTGAGGCAAAAATGGAGACAACTGTATTTGAACAACAATAAAAAAAATAAATAAAATAATTTTAAAAAAGTAAAAAAAAAAGAAATTATACTACAAAAAGTGGTTTCAGTTAAAGAGGTGATCAAAAGATATGCAGCCCCCAAATCAAAAAAGGGTACCATAGAGGTATGTTAATTTAATGAAAAACATTGTTTTTTTTAAATTTTGTGATGTACATGGTATTTGTGAGTTTTAAAAACATGTAATTTCTTGTATTTATTGTTTGATTATAAATAAATATTCGGAATTGTTCCTAATTTTTCACTTTAAAAAATGTATTTAACCCAAATGGTATAAGCTTCAGGCCCCACAATACTCAGACCTGCCTTTGCTTATGGGGTAAGTATTGATCATTTCTTGTTGCAGATGACCCTGGCTTGCCCAACCCTGAGTCTGACTTGCCTCAAAGTTTATGTTTTTTTTCACCATCTAAAATTGTCTTAGGTATCAGGGCATTGATATGTATTATTTCATTTGAACTGCACAATTGTTTAAGTATTATTGTATGAGTAGTATATTCTCATTTTACAGATGGGAATACTGAGATTCACAGAGGTGAATTAAATTGCCCAGGTTCACACAGCTAATAAGTGGTAAAGCCAAGATCTGAACCCTTGTTTTAATGAGTCTAAAGCTTCAACTGTTATATATTGCCTGGAAAGAAAATTCTGGAGTCATTACAAAGGAAGACCCATTTACCGGTTCCTTCCAGGAACCTCCAGGTGAGTATAGAAGATAGACAATGACTTTTCCAATGCAGATGTGAGCAGAGGGTCAAGTCCTCTCACCACAAATTTTGGCATAACAGCAAAATGCCCCAGATACCTCCTCCTGCAAATCCCACACAGAGTTCTGTCTGTGCCTTTGCCCACTCTCCTCTCCTCTCCTTTTTTGATCGTGCCTACTCAATTGTGGTGTTCCTGATAGAGGGGAGGGCTGAATGTGACCAGTCAAGGAGCTTTCTGGCCTCTTCACGGCTATGATCACAGTTGCCCCTGAGGGCCCAAGGCATTAACATGCTTTAAAGCAACCCTGCCCTTCCTTCCTCATCTCGCTCTCACCAGTCCTGCTTTTGGCAGCACTGCTACCTTTCTCAGCTATTTAGTTGATGTCAAATATGATTGTCAGCATCTCGGTTACCATGACCCCTTTTTCTTCGAGAAAGGTAGAATCCAAGGCACACACCTGGATAATGCAGCTCTCATCTCACTTCTCAGCTCGGAGGAGCACAGGGACTTCTGGGTCATAGCCTTTCCATATTCTAATATGAGATTTCAGCCTGCCTCTCTCCATAGGGCAGGAGGAGGTGGAAACAAGCATTTTGGGGACCTGTGAAAAAGAGGCAGGGCTTGCTTTCTCAAATTAGTTTGACTCCAAGCAAGCTCAGGAAAGGCATTTTGCAGCTATCTTCTCAATTCCAGATACTGAGCCTGCACTTCCATTACTCCTTGCTTTCCACTCTCCCTACCCAGCCAGTAGTTCACTCCTCTACCATAAAGGAGATGCCCTTTCCTCAAAAAGTCAGTCAAGGCCTGTGGTCCCTGCCTTCCAGGGCACCAAGTACCTGAGGATATTGTCTAGAAATATCCACTTTCTACTACAAATTTGAATTTTTGAATTGGATTCTAGGTCTCATAAGCTGATAGAGTCCACTTTGCAAAAAGCAGTGGTTATCTTTGCTTTTAACTTTTCACGACATAGCACAGATCTCAAGTCTTCAAAACTGGCATCAATTTATTAAAGGCATTGGTAGTGGTAGACAGCATATGCTAAAACAGAACCATGAGCCAGGCAGCCTGCCAATCTGAAAAAGTTCAAGTAAGAGGTAGAGCAAATGAGAGAAGTTTGACCCCATGAAAACTTTTTTGTGTGATTGTTTTTGCCCCTTCCTCCAATCCTAGAGCAGCTTTATTTTTATATATAACAGTTGTGCCCCCAACACAAGTTCTTCTGACGTCCATGGTCCCTGGTATTTTGTGCCTGCCTTCCCCTGCCTCTTCAACTCATGTATGCTACAATTATGATCTGATTACCCTAAGCCAGGGGTGTCAAAATCATTTTCACTGGGGGCCACATCAGCCTCGTGGTTGCCTTCAAAGGGCCGAATGTCATTTTAGGACTGTATACATGTAACTACTCCTTAACTAGGGGCAAGGAACTCAGTGCTGCCGCGGGGTAGAAACGTGGTGCTGGGCTAGATAAAACAAGGTGTAGGGCCGGGTTTGGCCCATGGGTTTGCCGCCTGTGCCCTAAGCCAACTCAGTGAAGTGTTACAATTTTTGAATAGTCCTTCAACCAACTGTGGTAGTGTCTGCTGAGTCCCCCAAATATTTAAACAGTTTGGGCCCTGGCCATTCAGTGATCTTTCCAGAGTCTGTGCCCAGCCCCCATGTGATAATATGTCCAATATATTTTGTAAAGAATCTGTTTATTTTTATTTTTAGAGAGAGGTGAAGGGAGTGAGATCGGGAGAGAAGCATCGATGTGCAAGAGGAACATCAATCAGTAGTCTCTTGCACGCCTCCAACGGGGGACCTGGCCCGGAACCCAGGCATGTGTCCTGATTGGGAATCAAATCCGTAACCTTCCAGTTTGTGGGACAATGCCCAGCCCACCGAGCCACAGCATTTGGGGCTGTCCAACATATTTTGAGGTCTAGAAGAACTGGCATTTGTCAAGGGACAATTTAGGCTGGGTTTCCCAGGTGATCCAGTAATACAAGAAGTCATCGTTCTTCTCCAAAGCATTGCTAAACATAATGATCTCATCTAAACAAATAAGCACCTCCAGGTAATTCATTTTGCCAATTGCTTTTTCCATCAGACTCCTGAAGGTGTCTGGGGCTCCAAATATGTGTGGGGTGGCCTTTGAAATAGGTAAAGCCCCTGTCAGCCATAGAAATTCAACAATAGCACTTTTTTTCTTTTTTTTATTATTATTTTAATGATTGTTCAAGTACAGTTTTCTCCCCTTTACTCCCAATCAAGCCCACCCACCCCCCTCTTCCAACTTCCCTCCCATTACCACCCTCCCCCTAGCTTTTATCCATGTGTCTTTTAACTTTGTTCCTGTAAACCCTTCCAACAATAGCACTTTTGAAACACAGTCATGGAAATTACAGATTCCCCACTGTGCAGTCTAGAGGCTAATATGGACAGAGAACTCTCTCTAAGGGATAGAAAGATAACAGAACATTGATATCCCCCTTGTTCTGAGTCTTCCCTTTCCTATCATGAATTTTCCTTTTCCCCCTTTGCGTATTTGTATGTTTAGCTCAATAGTAGTTCTTAACCCTGACTGCCTATTATAATCTATGGAGTTTGTTCTAAAACATCTACCCCTGGGACCCATTCACCCCTAGAGAGCCTGACATTTTCTAAACACCTACTTTATGGGAGGCCCTGTGCCTGCCCTAGGAGTAGAGGTGATTGAGTTATGGTCCTTGTGTCCGTGTAGCTCACAGCCCAGAGGCAGAGGCAGAGGCAGAAAATTTGAAAAGTGTTATTCAGTGAGAAAATACTGTATAACTCCAGTTCTTTTCTTAATCTAGCTTGTTTCTCATAAAACTGTACATGTGTGGGTGAGGTCAACATGGATTTGTTCAACAAGTCCTAGTGCAGAGGCTTTCTCGGGTTCTTGGGTGACATGCATTGAGATTTAAAAAATATTTAAAATGTACATGAATGTCCATAGAAGTTTTATTTGTAATAGACAAAAACTGGAAACATCCAGATGCTCTCCAATGGATGAACGGTTAAATGAAGTGGTGCATCCATACCTTAGAATAGTACTTAGTAAGAAAAAAAAAAAGGAATGAACTATTGATACATGTGACAACCTGGATGAATCTCCAGACAGTTTGTGTTGAGTGAAAAAGGCTAATCCCCAAAGGTTACGTATTGTGTGTTTCCATTTGTATACCATTCTTGAAATGACAAAATTACAGAGGTGGAAGAATGTTCAGCGTTACTAGAGGTTAGGGAATTGGAGAGGGATCCTCGTGGTGATGGAAATGTTCTATATCTTGATTGTGGTGGTGCTTATGCAAGGCTACACATGTGATAAAATTATATAGGGCTAAACACCCACACTCCACACACACCCAGACACAAATGTGTGCATGTATAACTGTTGAAATCTGAGTAAGCACTGTGGATTATACCAATGTCAATTTCTTGGTTTTGGTATTACACTATAGTTGTTATAAGATGCTAACTTTGGGGAATACTGAGGAAAGGGTACATGGGACTTCCCTATACATTTCTTGCAGATTCCTTTGAATGTACAATTATTAAAAAACATAATAGCATAAGAAGTTACTAGTCAGAAGCAAAAAGGATTATAAGTGTTAGACACATTTATAAATGCAAAACCATAAATGGCTACATTGGGAGAAGATGGCAGTATCATTCCTCTTGGATGTTATAAGAAAGACAAACAGTCTTCTCAGGGAATATTATATTTAGAAAATAGATGTTTCATTGTTTCTTCCAATTAAGAAAAGAATGTTTCTTTTCAGTAGTTAGAGTATATAACTCAAGAAAGGTCACTAGTAATCCTATCATTTTGAGATAACCATTTTTTCAACATTTAGGATACATCTTTTTAATCTTGTTTATATGCGTAAAATTGAAACAAAAATGTCACAATCAGCAAGAAAAAGGTTTTTCCTGTCTTTAAAGAGACTTATATGATTTTAATGTATATACAGTATTCTGTCATAGGGATGCGGAATGAATTATTTACCCAATCCTCTATTTTGGATATTTAGATTATTTTCAAGTTTTTGGTACATAAATAATGCTGCAATACACATCATTGTACTTGCATCATTTATGTATCTCTGATTACTTCTTCATTTTAAAATCTTAGGAGCAAAATTCTTGGGTCAAAGATTATGCAAAAATTTAAAGCTTTTGTTATGTTTGGCTAAATTGCCTGCCAGGAAGATGGCATGAATATTCCACCCCTGTTTTTTTTCCACAGCACGTTTTTTGCTGCCGATGTTAGCACCTTGGTAGTAGCCTGGATAGGCCCACTGTGGCAATTCTTCTGTTCCTTGGTATGGTTTATAGGACCTATCGCAATGCTGGGTACACACTAGGCCCTCAGAAATATTTGCTGATTTAATATCTTTCATAATGTGTTCTTTGAAACTCTGGTCTGGGGTTGGTGGGAAACAAAATAATCAAAATATCAGTATGCTTTCACCCTGAATTATATCACTGACGTCTAGTAAATAGTAAGGACTTGAGGGAACAGACAGGTGTGTTTTAGTAGAGAGGAAGGACTTGGGAAACTCTGGAGGCTTCTAAAAGTGGGAAGCCAAATCCATCTGAGGTTCCTGGGGACAGACAGAAGGGGCCTGAAAAACTGAGGTTTACTGGGAAGGAAGGTGGTGCCTGGGGGCATCGAGGTAGTTGTTGGGAAGATGGGAGAGAGGAAACCTTTTGCTTAATACTGCCTTCCCACTTACTCTGCCCCACCCCCCCTTAAGGACTCAGGATGTTAATCAGCCTGGTAGCTTTTATATAAAACATTAGTGTGCCAACTTTTCCCAGCAGAAGTCTGGGCATAATTATACTGAATTGTGCTTTTATGTTTTTATTTGGGAGGGTGGCTTTTCATCTGCCTTTGTAAGTTTTCCCTTTCATGTCCTGCACGTGGCTATTACTAGTCAGTTGTGGCCAGTGGCCAGAGGTCTGGGCTTCCCATCATTGCTACTCCTTCCACTCTCTGCCTGATATACAAACAGGGCAGGCGACCACACATGCCCCAGTGCTCTCTGAGAGGAGCCTGCCATGGTTTCAGAAAAGAGCAGGCCATGGCCAGCTCTGTTTAATCACCAGATGTGATTAAATAATAAAAATATGTGAGCTCTTGAAAGACTATATCAGGTTCTTCTTGGATAACTTCATGTCATTTCATTTAATTTTTCTACAAACCTTGTAGGATAGACCCTTATTATCCCCATTTTACAGTTGAGAAAACAGATTTAATTAATTTACCTGGATCCCCCCAGTTAGTATGTTGCAGATCTAGGGTTTGAAATTGGATTTGAAATCCCCTCTATCTTACGCCAAACACCTGCTGCTAATCACTGCCTGATCTGCAGAACACTGGGCAATGTGCTTTTCTAGAATCTATTTTATGCATTGCATGTCTTATTTTCTTAGATTCCAGCATTTGAGATTTAATCCCTTGGATTGTGAAGACTTTTCCTATCCAGAGATCCCTTTTTAAAAGGTGTCTGTCTAAAGGAATAGCAGTGGCTTAAGCATATCAGATAACGTTTGGGTGGAGGAAAATGGACTGTTAGCTAATTCTCCAAACAAAGGACATGGGCAATTAATTTAGTTTCTTCAGGGTAATAAGTCTTGGAGAATTAGAGGGATGGGATGGATTAGGTCAAGTATGAATTTTATATTGGTACCCTCAGTGGTTTGCTACCATTAAGATAGCCAGCCCTCTGGAGCCTTCTCCACTGTGTTTGCATTCCAGATAATGTTACATACCATAAACAATGCATTTTCATTCTCAGAGGCCTCTGACTCAATGTTGTATAGCCTTTCTTGTCTTCTTGAAAGTTCCCTTTAGTTTTCCTGATTGCAGGTAGATTGTAATATATCATAACAGAGTTTTGTTTTTTATTTTTTTTTTAAGCAGCAGGCTGGGACATTATGCTCTCACAGGCCCTTTGATATTTTGGTTTCACTGTACATTTTAATAGAAATTTGTTCAAACTATCAAGAATCTGTAAAATGGAACAGTAATGATTTTGAGTGTATATTACATTGAAGACACTGTGCTAAGCACTGTCCCTGCATAATCTCATTAAAGTTTCTTGAGTCTGAGAACAAACACTGTCCCAGAAAGCCTAACTTGTTTGCAATCACAAAGATAGTAGTGGACGGAACAAGGATTTAGGTATAGTTTCACTTTAGAGTCTCATAACCATGCCTGGTGGTAGCTATAGTTATATAATAATAATTGATCTAAATATAGACATTGGGCCCCCGAGTAAAGGTGCTAGAGTATTTGTTGACCAGCCACATGGTCTGTGCCATCATTTTGCTTATATGTTCCTGGTTAATTATCAATAAAATGGCATATTTAGAATTATAATATTTAATTAAATAACAATAATAATGATAATTGTTACCTTTACAATTATTTTTATTTGTAGCAGTAGCCAACATCTTGATAATTCAATAAACAGATATTCACTGAGTGTTTCCAAATGTCAAGCATTGGGCGACGTTCTGCAGGTACAAAAATGAGCAGACAATATGTGTTCCTTGCTTTTTTTGTTCTTATACGTTAGTGACAGAAACAGGTATTAAAAAAATCACACTGGTGACTGTAATTACAGAGATAAGTGATTAGAAGAGACAGAACATGGTTCTCAGTGAGTAAATTACAAAAGACCCTGAAATAGACGGTGGGCTGGCATCAGGGAAGGCTTCCCTGAAGAAGAGAAATGTGAATTGGAATGAACTAGATGAGTAGCGGGTGGCGGGTGGGAATGCGGAGCTGAAATGTACATCTCAGGGAAGAGAACAGCATTAGCATGTCTTAAGGATCTGGTCTATATCCTAAGATCAGTGAGAAGTCACTGAAAGGTTTAAGTAAAGGTGTGCCAAGATCAGATTTACATTTTAGTAAGACCATTTGAGTTGATGCAGGGATCATGGATTGGAGGGAAGCAAAAGTGGAGGTCAGGGGACCAGTTAGCAATAGTCCAGGCTTCAGACAAGGACTCAGACTGGGACAGTGGCATTGGAGATGCAAATGAATTTTGGAGGTGACAGATTTCTTGAAGGTAGTGCTGATGGAACTTGGTGACAGATTCAGTAAGAAGGTGCAGATGGGAGAGGGCATTGGTGACCTTTAATCTTTACAGCTACCTTATCAAGGAGGTGTTACTCTTCTCCCTCTTTTACAAATATAGAAAGTGAGACATCTCATTGCTTGAGCATAGTCTACAGACTTTATAGGGCCCTCAAGGCAGAATATAACCTAGGCTCTGTTGACGTACATATCCCCATCTCCCCTCTGCCCTTAGCTCAGTAGTTTTCTGTGCTGCAGCTACTGTACCCTTTCAGTCCCCTGCTGTGCCAAGCTCATTCTAGTCTTAGAGCCCTTGCACATGCTGTTTGCTTGACCTGAAATGAACTCAGCTTTGCCTGGCTTATCCCTCCTTGGAGGAACCTTTGACCTACCAAACTGGGTTAGGCCTTTAGGTTATCTGTTCTCATAGCACTATGCACTTTTGCATTTATTGCAGTTCCATCTGGTTTCTTATGTGATTAATTTTGGACTGTTTCACCTACAAAACTGTAAGCTCCAAAGAAGGGATCTTGTCTGTCTTATTCATCTCTCTATTCCCAATGACTGGCATAGGTCTCAGCATATAGTAAGGATTAGGCCATTCAACTAGTATGTTACATACATATTTATTGAATGAATGAGTGAGGCTTATAGAGGCTAAGTTAACCCGCCTACTATTGAACAGATAGTAAGTAACTGATGCAGGACTTTCAACTGTCTAGCTGACAGTAGAGCCCAAGCTCTAATCACTGCCCTAGACTGTCAGTATGTTTGCAGTGGAAACCTGAAAATGGCCATATAGCAATCACTGGGGAACTTAGAATCAGTTTTCTTTTTCCTTTCCTCCCCTCCCCACCCTTACCTTCCACTTCCCTCCTCTTCCCTCTTTTCCTCCTCCCTTCATATTTCCCTGCCTGTCCACCTCCCCATCTTTATCTTTATTTTATAAGATTTGTGAGTGCTACTAGAGGTCATCTTGTCCAGCCTGCACATTTTACAAATAATGAAACTGAAGCTGGACCAAATTGCCAGCCTAAAGGCTATAGTTATTGCCAGACTTAATAGATAACTTTACCTTTTATGGTGGGCAAAATTTTAGCAAAATCAATGGAGATCTAATTTATTTCAATCTTGTTTACCCAATATCTGTTTTTTATAACCAGGTTAGTGTCATCACTGACCTGGGCACATGTTTTGTTCATTTCTACCTCAACAGCATGACTCACACTGGTCCCTTTGCCTGGGACTTATTCTTTCTTTCTGGTCTATTTTATTCATCCTTCAAGCCCCAGCTCAGCTCTTACCTCCTCCATGCAGACTTCCCTCCCTGTTCTGGCTCCTGAATTCATACAGCAGTCTGTATCATTCATTTGGGACATAATCACGGGTACTTTCATTGAAAGGTTTTCAGGTGTGTTTTTCTTTCCAACAGAGTGTCCTTTCCCCAAGCTCATTAAGGGCAGGAGCCATACAATGTGACTCTTTTATAATTTGTTGATTCCTAGAAAAGCACTGGACACATAGTAGATACTCAAAGAATAATTCTTAAATGAATGAAGGAATGATGTAAACAGGAAAAAATGAAATGGTAAACTCTGCCATCTTGTGGCTATTAGCCTTAAGTGTTGCAATTTCCACTGCATTTTTTTTTTTTTTTTTAGTGTTGAAATTAGAAAAGTGGCACATGGTAAGAAACAAAGCTCATGATGGTAAATTTTGGAAAGTTTCTTTTTCTTTTGCACAATATACCAATGGCATTATTAATTAAGTATTTCATAAGAGAAAACAGAGATTGAAGGAAACCAAAAACCAAACTAACCAAGTGCCTAAGAACTGAATATAGACCTAGGAAATATTGATTGAATTTTCTTAGATACAATCCCTCATTTAAAAGCTCCAAGTAAAAGAAACTGTTCCACATGTTCAGCAGTTCAGAACTCTGATTGCATAAACACCCTTCTTATTTGGAGGGGGTGTCTATTAAGAGACCTTTTATAAAAGTCATCTGGTGAAGAGAATTTCTGCCTTTGTGTTAACAGTTGTGGAATCCAGTCTTAGTTGTCCTGTGTGAAGCCCATAACCTCTCCTGTGTCATTTGTCTTTTCTTTTTTTAAAGATTTTTATTTTTTATTTTTTTACTTGAAAAGCATGAGTTTTAACAGCGACATATTCTTTTTTCAAAAAAAATATGTTGATTATGTTATTACAGTTGTCCCATTTTTTTCCTCCTGTTTATTCCCTTCTGCCCTGTACCTGACTCCTACCATCATTCCTCCTCCTTAGTTCATGTCCATGGGTCATACTTATAAGTTCTTTGGCTTCTCCATTTCCCCTACTATTCTTGACCTCCCCCTGTCTATTTTGTACCTACAATTTATGCTCCTTATTCCCTGTACCTTTTCTCCCACTCTCCCCCAACCCCCTCCCTGCTGATAACCATCCATGTGATCTCTATTTCTGTGATTCTGTTCCTGTTCTAGTTGCTTGCTTAGTTAATTTTTTTTTTAGGTTGAGTTGTTGATAGTTGTGAGTTTGTTGTCACTTTACTGTTCATATTTTTGATCTTCTTTTTTTTTGATAAGTCTTTTTAACATTTCATGTAATAAGGGCTTGGTGGTGATGAACTTCTTTAACTTGACCTTATCTGAGAAGCACTTTATCTGCCCTTCCATTCTAAATGATAGCTTTGCTGGATAGAGCAATCTTAGATGTAGGTCCTTGCCTTTCTTGACTTCAAATACTTTTTTGCAGCCCCTTCTTGCCGGTAAGGTTTCTTGTGAGAAATCAGCTGACAGTCTGATGGGAACTCCTTTGTAGATAACTCTCTCCTTTTGTCTTGCTGCTTTTTAAGATTCTTTCCTTATCTTTAATCTTGGGTAATGTAATTATGATGTGCCTTGGTGTGTGCTTCCTTGGGTCCAACTTCTCTGGGATTCTCTGAGCTTCCTGGACTTCTGGAAGTCTATGTCCTTTGCCAGATTGGGGAAGTTCTCCATTATTTATTTTATTTTTTATTTTTTTAAGATTTTATTTATTTATTTTTAGAGAGGGAAGGGAGGGAGAAAGAGAGAGAGAGAGAAACATCAATGTGCGGTTGCTGGGGGACCATGGCCTGCAACCCAGGCATGTGCCCTGACTGGGAATCGAACCTGCGATGCTTTGGTTCGCAGCCCGCGCTCAATCCACCGAGCTACGCCAGCCAGGGTGGAAGTTCTCCATTATTTGTTCAAAGAAGCTTTCAATTTCTTGGTCTTCCTCTTCTCCTTCTGACACCCCTATGATTGGGATGTTGGAATGTTTAAAAATGTTCTGGAGGTTCCTAAGCCTCTCCTCATTTTTTTGAATTCTTGTTTCTTCATTCTCTTCTGGTTGAATGTCTCTTTCTTCCTTCTGGTCTAAATCATTGATTTGAGTCCCAGTTTGCTTCCCTTCACCATTGGTTCCCTGTAGATTTTTCTTTATTTCACATAATGCAACCTTCATTGCTGCTTGGGTGTTTTTTTATGCTGTTGAAGTACCCAATGAGTTCTTGGAACATCCTGATAAACAGTGTTTTGAACTGTGCATCTGATAAGTTGGGTACCTCTTCTTCGCTTACTTATATTTTTCCTGGAGCTTTGATCTTTTCTTTCATTTGGGACATTTTTTTTTGTCTCTGCATGCCTGTTACGTAGTAAGGGGTGGAGCCTTAGGTGTTCACCAGGGTGGGGCAAAACATGTCAATTCATTGTGACACCATATGTGGGAGAGGGTCTGAGAGGGAACAATGGTGCTTGCTCTGCTCTCTGCCAGTTTTCAGTCAATTCTTCCGCTTCCCACAATCAAATTGGGCCATTCTGGTGCTGATTCCCGGGTGGGTGGGTTTGTGTACGTTCTAGGACTCTGTGGGTCTCTCCGACAAACTCTCCTGTGAGGCTGGCAGTTCCTCCTGCCTCCTCACCCCCCCCCAGATTTATTCAGTCAGAGCACAGGTGGCAAACACAAGGCTTGTGGGTCAAATCCAGCCCTCCACCTTGTTTTATCTGGCCTGGAACCTTGTTTCTACCCAGTGGCAGTGCCGAGTTCCTTGCCACTAGTTAAGGAGTAGTTACATTTATACAGTCCTAAAATGAGCTTTGGCCCTTGAAGGTAACCATGAGGCTGCTGCGGCCCCCAGTGAAAATGAGTTAGACACCCTCAGTCAGAGGACACCCAAGTCAGAGGTTTTGAGGCTTTATTTCACCACACTGGAATCCTGGGTTACACTGTCTGTCTCGCTCCTCAGTTGTTCATCCTGGTTTATCTGCAGGCAAATGTGGGACCGCCCATTCCACTGGCTGCTGCCTTGCCCACCAGTCCTCCAGCTGTGGCCTTGCTGAGAGTCCTCTCCTCCCTGGCTGCTTGTTTCTACCCCTCCTACTGATCTGGATGAATGTTTCTTCTTCAATTCCTTGGTTGTTGGTCTTCCATACAGTTCAATTTTCTGGCAGTTCTGGTTATTTTTGGTTTTTAAATTTGTTGTCCTTATTTTGGTTGTGTGAGGAGGCAAAGTATCTATTTACACCTTCATCTATATTTATTTGTGGACTGAGGGGAAGAGGGGGAGAAAGAGAGGGAGAGGAATATTAGTGTGTGGTTCCTTCTCCAGTGCCCTCTACTGGGGATCTAGCCTGCATCCCAGGTATGTGCCCTGACTAGGAATCGAACTGATGACCTTTTGGTTTGCAGGCCGGCACTCAATCCACTGAGCCACACCAGCTAGTGCCTCATTTTTCTTATCAGTTAATTTGCTACCCAATTAATTCCAGTGCTGTTGTTAAACCCTGTGAGACCACAGGATGAAGATTCTTAGAAAGTATTAAAAAGGGATATAAAGGGGGAACTAAGATGGTGGCCAAGTAGGTGGAAGCTGAGTCCAGTTGCTCTTGCACCCAACTCAGATGCCTGGCTGACCTTCTGGAAAATACACTGAACATCCAATGAAATCTTAGCTGATATGAAGTTTGGAAGTCAGGGAGTACAGGAGACTCTTCACAATGGGTGGTAAGGAGATTTTATAGGTGGAAGGGGAAATATCCTGTGTGTGGTGCCTGCAGCCATGGAGAGCCTGGTCAGAGATTGCAGCTTTGTGGCTCCCTCCTCTCCCAGGGCAGGGAACCCCAGACCTAGGCTGGGAGTGACTTGAATATACAAAGTCAGGGACCCAGGCCACACACACACACACACACACACACACACACACACACACACACACACACACAGCAGCACGCCTGTAGCTGCAGCAGCAAATGCCAACTGGGAGAGTGCCAGAGAGTGAGATGGGCTCTATTGTTCTATCTGCACCTGGGTCAGATGGAGGCGGCTGTCCATGCCCAGCCATGCCTGTGACAGACTGTCAGCTTTTTGGAGAGGTGCTGTGTATGGAAATCTGGACAGTGACTCAGTGTTGCAGTGGAGTGCCCAGAGACACTTTTTAAAGGGGAGCTGAGGAGTTAGTTCTCCACAGGGACTCTGCATGCAGCTGACCTGTCAGCAAGGAAAAAGGACTGAGGGCGCAGTTTGCTCCCATTCAGTACAGCTGGGCAGATTGATCAGAAAGCTGCAAGGTGAGGGGATTTCTTGGCTTTTAAAAAAAAATTAGTTGTAAGGTACAGCTACAGTTGAGAACCACACCGCTCAGAAAGGTCAGAGACCCAACATTATAACAGTGAATCCAGCTTTCTCAGAGACTGGTTCTGGCAGACATCAAGAGTGTTCGATGAAGAAGAGGGAATAGGAGTTAAGAAACACCATAGAAATATCATTTGTTCAATCTGATTTTAGCAGTGCATGCAAATGAGCAGCAGTGACAGAAGTAAATTATTAGAGCTAAAGAAACAGGAAAGAGAAGAACAGGGATCCCACTTTGAGTTAAAAATCCATAAGAACAGACATTTTAAGTCCTTGTATACCTATCCATCCATCTATCTATCTATCCATCCATACATCCATACGTCCACCCATCCGTGTGTCCATAAATCAAGTATTTACTGAGCATCTACTATGAGTCAGGCACTACTCTAGGTACTGGGAATATAGCAGTGAACAAGCCACATACAGACTTTGGAGTCATGGAAATTTCATTCGAGTTGTGGATGTACGGACATAATTTTACCACAGTGTCCTGGGGACCTTGAATATATCCCCATAGGCCTCATTATCAAGGCTCAACCACAGTCTGACTCAAGTCTTGGAGGAATGCCCTGTAATCCTCTTTAGAACATGAAACAATATGGTGAGGACCTATACCAAGACCATTTCTCATCTGCCTCCCTGTCTTGTGGGAGGTTGCCATGAGGCAGTTTTTTAATTCGTAGGCTGGTGCTCAATCTACTGAGCCATCCCAGCCAGGGCCATGAGGTAGTTTTTCATTACCTTCCTGGTTCTAGTGAGTTATAATGCTTCCCACCATTGTGCACACTCTTCCTCCTTCAGTATAGCTGCAGTACAAATGGCTTGGCTGTAATTTAGAGTTGGCTTCTCCACAACAGAGTGACCCACTGCTCATGTCATCTGTCATCTGGCCCTGGCAATTCAGTATCATCCTGTGGGACTAGAGCCATGGGATGCTGATATCATGAGGATTTTGCTTTTGCTGCCCATGTAAGTAATAAAGTGTATTCATTTGAGCTTGTGCACTTCTGCAAGTCTATGGAGGTCTAGGAAACCAGCCTAGCAGCTGCCAATGCACTGCTGCTTAGGGGCTGCGTGACCACTTGATAGTAGAGACAGACTCATACCAATTAGAAAAATGAAATTATTACAAATCTTGACAAATACAGTGAATCCTAAAATGTCAGCTGAATGTGAGCTTATAAATCTCCTAAACTTTGGGGAGTAGGGAAAGGCCTTACATATAGATGACTTTCAATTAATAAATGTAAAAAACAGAAAAATGCAATATCATCATTAGACAAATACCACAATAACAATTGTTGTGAACAAAATGGATGCTGAAATCAGCGGGTGAAAGTTTTAGAGCAAATAGGATATTTGTGTTGTCTCAAAGAATCTCCCCCAAGATATCTATCAATTACAAGGGAAAAATAGTAACTTGACAGTGGAGAAACCCAGTGCCCTCTGTTCGAGAGGCAATAAATGGAGGCTGGGTAATGAAAGGAATCCTGGCCTAGGTGGGTCTGCTGGGTCTATGCACTTAGTTGATGATCATGTTCCTAGTTCCATGTGTATAACTGGATTAGAAAAATGTAGCAGTTGGCAGAACCTTCACATATGAGGGGGGACCGCAAAAAACCACAACTATCTTTTGGGAGGGCAGGCCCCTTGTAGTAAAGTCTTACCCCTGCTAGGTGAGTGTTCCAGGAACCCATCTGTATCAGTGTACCAGCTGGCTTTGTTGCAAGAGGCTGTGTTCAGCTTCAGTGAAGTTTTCTTGAAGACTCAGCGTGTTTACCTATTTCATAATGGGGAATTTATGAGCTCATCTGCCCCTGCCACAGTGCACGGAGTGTTCACTAGTTTTTGACCGAAAATGGCATGATCCCCATGCTCCACCCTCCCTATTCACTTGATCTCATCATGAGCAACACTTTTTTTGTTTCCCTGGATGAAAAAAGGGAGACGTTTTGCTGATGTGGAAGAGGTGAAACAAAAAACGGCAGAGGCACTGAAACGTATCAGAATCGATGAGTTCAAAAACTGTTCTGAGCAGTGGAAAAAGCATCTTGATAGGTGTATTGCATCAAATGGAGAGTACTTGGAAGGTGACTGAACTTTAAACATGTAAGAATAAGTACACAATTTTTTATAAATTTCGTTTTTTTTGTGGGTCCTCATTTTGTAGGTTCCTTGACCAATAGTAGAATAAGAGCTATTGTAGTAGGAAAGCTCAAGTACAAACTTCAGAAACTTCTCACTCCCACACACTGAAATAGTAAGTAAATAAAATTTGAAAACTATTTCTTCCTAGAAAAATTGCAGAATTAAGTACTCTTCAACACTTATACATTGGTTCTTGGCCTTTTGGCTAAGATCAGCTGTCAAAGACTTACACAGTGCAGTGCTCATCAGGTACCTGTATTTTTCTTTCTAAATAATTTTTATTTATTTATTTTATTTTTTATTGTTGTTCAAGTACAGTTGTCTCCATTTACCCAACACATTCACCCCACACCGACCATCCCCACTTCCCACCCTCTATCCTACCCACCATTGGTGTTGTTCATGTGTCCTTTGTACATGTTGCTGAAAAAACCTCCCCCTTTTTCCCCGTTTATCCCCTCCCACTTCCCCTCTGGTTACTGTCAGTTTGTTCTTAATTACACTGTCTCTGGTTATATTTTGCAAGCTTGTTTGTTTTGTTGATTAGGTCCCACTTAAAGGTGAGATCGTATGCTTTTTGTTCTTCACCACCTGGATTATTTCACTTAGCTCTCCAGTTCCATCCATGCTGTCACAAAGGGTAGGAGCTCCTTTCTTTCTGCTGCATAGTATTCCATTGGGTAAAGGTGCCACAGTTTTTTGGTCCATTCATTTTCCGATGGGCACTTAGGTTGCTTCCAGCACTTGGGTATTGTAAATTGTGCTGCTATGAACATTGGGGTACATAGGTTCTTTTGAATTGGTGTTTCAGGATTCTTAGGGTATAATCCTAGCAGTGGAGTTACTGAGTCAAAAGCCAGTTCCATTTTTAATTTTCTGAGGAAATTCTGTATTGTTTTCCACAGTGACTGCATCAGTCTGCATTCCCACCAACAGTGCACTAGGGTCCCTTTTTCTCCAACACTTGTGTTTGTTGATTTATTTATGATGGCCATTCTGACCAGTGTGAACTGGTATCTCATTGAGATTTTACTCTCTCTGATAGCTAGTGATGCTGAGCACCTTTTCATGTCTCTGGGTCCTTTGTCCATGTCCTTGGAGAAGTGTCTGTTCAAGTTGTTTGCACATTTTTTAATTGTGTTGTTTGTCTTCCTGGAGTGGAGTCATGTGAGTTCTTTATATATTTTGGAGATCAAACCCTTGTCCGAGGTATCACTGGCAAATATGTTTTCCCATATGGTTGGTTCTCTTTTCATTTTAATGTTGTTTTCTTTAGCCCTACAGAAGATTTTTATTTTGTCTCTTGCTCTAGGGGACATATCAATGAAAATATTGCATGTGGAATAGCTGAGATTTTCCTGTCTATGTTCTCCTCTAGGCCTATTATTGTGTCACAACTTATATTTAAGTGTTTTATCCACCTTGAATTAATTTTTGTGTATGGTGTGAGTTGGCGATTGAGTTTCATTTTTTTGCATGCAGCTGTCCAGATCGCCCCATACCACTTGTTGAAGAGGCTATCTTTGCTCCATTTTATGCTTCTGCCCGCTTTGTCGAATATTAATTGGCCACAGAGACTTGAGTTTATTTCTGGGCTCTCTGTTCTGTTCCATTGGTATATGTGTCTGTTCTTATGCCAGTAGCAGAGTGTTTAGATTACAGTGGCCATGTAATACACTTTGATATCAGGTATTATCTTTGTTCTTCTTTCTGTTCTTTGTTCCTGCAATTTGGGGTTGTTTATGGTTCCATACAAATTTTCAAAGTGTTTGTTCTATATCCGTATAATAGTACCAATGGCCATTGGTACTTTAATAGGTATTGCATTGAATCTATAAATTGCTTTGGGTAGTATGGCCATTTTGATGACATTAATTCTTCCAATCCATGAACACAGTACATGCTTCCATTTGTTTGTGTCTTCCTTAATTTCTTTCTTCAGTGTTGTGTAGTTTTCTGAGTACAGGTCTTTTACCTCCTTGGTTAGTTAGGTTTGTTCCTAGGTACTTTATTTTTCTTGTTGCTGTATCAAATGGAATTTTTTTTTGTGATTTCTGTTTCTGATATTTCCTTGTTGATGTAAAAAATGCCTTTGATTTTTGAATATTGACTTTGTATCCCACTCTTTTGCCAAATTCATTTAATAGGTCGAGTAGTTTTATGGTGGAGTCTATAGGATTTTCTATGTACACTATCATGTCATCTGCAAACAATGACAGTTTTGCTTCTTCCTTTTATCTATTTTTCTTTTATTTGTTTATGATGCCATTCTGACTGGTGTGCAGTGGTACCTCATTGTAGTTTTAATTTACATCTCTCTGATAGCTAGTGATGCTGAACATCTTTTCATATTTCTCTGAGTCTGTATGTCCTCTGTGGAGAAGTGTCTGTTCAGGTCCTTTACCCATTTTTTTATTTTTTAAAAGATTTTATTTATTTATTTTTAGAGAGGGGGAAGGGAGCGAGAGAGGGAGAGAAACATTAATGTGTAGTTGCCTTGTGCTCCCCACTGTGGACCTGGCCCTCAACCCAGCCATGTGCCCCAACTGGAAATTGAACCAGCAACCCTTTGGTTTGCAGGCCTGTGCTTAATCCACTGATCCATACCAGCCAGGGCCCTTTGCCCATTTTTTATTTGGATTGTCTCTCTTCCTGGTGTGGAGTTGTGTGAGTTTTTTAATATATTTTGGAGATCAAACCCTTGTGTGAGGTATCACTGGCAAATACATTTTCCTATACAGTTGGTTCCCTTTTCATTTTGATGATGTTTTCTTTAGCCATGTGGAAGCGTTTTAATTTGATGAAGTCCTATTTGTGCATTCTCTCCTTTATGGCCCTTATTCTAGGGGACATATTGGTGAAAATATTGCTGCATGGAATATCTGAGATTTTCCTCCTTATAATCTCCTTTAGGACTTTTATGGTATCACAACTTAATATTTAAGTCTTTAATCCATCTTGAATTTTTTTTGTGTGTATGGTATAAGTTGGTGGTCAAGTTTCCTTTTTTTTGCATGTGTCAGGTTCCTATTTAATGCACTAGTATGACCCTAAAAAAAAAACAACAGATAAATCCTGGCAGGTAACAAAATGCAGTATCACAGATTTTACTACCTACTAGTAGCAACTGCTATGTCAGATGAGTTGTCTTCACTAGAACAAATTAACATAGCCACATATGTGTGCCTATTGATCTAGTGAATGTGTTCTTTTCCATACCAATTAGAAGGCAGATCGGAAAGTTTGCATTCACATTGTATTGCTATGAGTATATGTTATGAATGTTGTAATGTGTCAACCAGATCTGCCTTCAGCAATGAAGATGTTATTCCTCCTAACTGCTGGCAGCACATCTCAAAGAGGGCCCTCAGGTGTCAGCCCTCTTTAGGTATTGTTGTGGCAAAAGAAAGCTGCCTTACCCAAGATCATGCCTCCTTTCAAGGTGTACCCACATTGAAGGAGCAATTAATGCAGTGGTATAAAGGTCTAGTCCTCCCTCTAAACCCAATTTGGGCCAACCAGTCATTCTAGTTTGAAAGCCTACCATGGCATTGGTTGAGGCCTTTGTTGGGACTGCATCATAGCCTCATTTTTTCCCTCTGTCCAGTGCTGTTTCCTCCACCTTCTTTCCAGGTATTGATCCCAAGGGCACTCCCTAATATATATCTGGCACACTAGTCTCCATCTTAGAGTCTGTTTCCTAGGGAACCCAGAATCCCTGACAGTTGGTGGGAAGAGTGGTCTGAAGCAGCAGGTATTCAATATTTTCATGGGATTTTGGACCTGGATCAACACTGCCTGGCTGGCATTGAGGATTCCATTGAGGTGGAAGGTGGAGCATGGATGTTCCCTGACACAAGGTAGCAGTAAAGTTAAACTTTCATTGGTGGAAGGAAATACATCAGCTATTGGTTTATGTCAGAAATTTGAGAAATATGGGGAGAATAATAATGTTTAAAAGAATGGAATTTGGTGCTTCTTCCTAAGTTTCATTGATACTTTGGGAAAAGATAACAAAAAGCTGAAAGTGATTAATTGGCAATTTAAAGTTAACTATGAAATCCCTAGAACTTCCTTAGTAGCAGATAAAGAGGTTCTCACCTCCTGCAGCAGAACGGTAGAGAAAGCAAAGGCCCAGCCCAGGACTTAATTATGAGTGGTAGTTCTGTAAACACGGTTAAAATCTCAATTAAGGCAGGTGTGCTATACCAAAGTCAGGGTTTTGGTCGGGAAAGAATGATAATTTGACATAAGAAAGAGAGGGACTTCTGGGCCCTATCTTGAATTTCTAGATTTCAATGAATCCTCTGAGCCTGTAGAAGTGGCCCACTCTTTGCTATTAAGTGCTAGCATGCTTCATGTGCTTCAACGCAATACAGAGGCCTCTCCCTTACAAGACAATATGTTTCTGTCCCCTCAGCACCTACCCCCTCCCTGTCGTGGTCTTTTTGGACAGTAGGCCAATAACTAGGGGTAAGTGTCAATGTAACCCAGCTAGGAGTGTGCTATGCAGGTGAAGATAGGAAAGGCATAGTACCTGGATAAAACTGAAGCATCTTATCAAAATGTACAAGCAAGAGCTGGGGCAGTGAGTATGGACAAGGATTTTGCTGAACCAGGGGAGGAAGAACACAAATTTGGATAAGAGATATTTTATAGATATAGAAGTCTCTCCTGGGATCCAGGATTTAACACCCTGGCAAGGACCCCAGAAGATGGTGCAAACACAATGTTAAAATGGACCCTAGAAGCATAGAAAACATGTTGGCTGACACCTAGTTGGCTAGAAAAGCCTGATTTACCATGGCAGACAGTGAATAGAAGACTCAGAGTGGAGACTGCCGAGTGATTACGGTATGTGAGGACAGAAGATTCACTGGAAGATTATGTTGCATAGAGGGGCTCAGAGAACACACTGTTCATCAAGGCCATGCGGAATGTGCTGATGAGAAGGCATCAGCATCATGAAGAAGTTCATGTGCAGGCCACGTGCAGGCCAGAGTGAACAGTAGGAGAGGCAGTCACAGAACTGAACTCATAACTAGCAATGGAGATGATGGGGAAACTGAGGTAATACAGGGCAGCTGCTAATTAATGCTCAACTTCCAGAAGCTATGTTGATGCAATAATCATAATACAGAGCTGGGTCAGAGAGGCAGGCAAAGGGCTTGACCCAGTGGCAGTTGTGGAGGTAGTTAGTAAAATATGATACTTCTCATGGGTAAAATAGATGGGGCAATAACAAGGGCACTGCTTAATCTACAAATCAGCAGTCAAGCTTGAATGATGAGGCTGAGGGTAGTTACTCCAGTACAAAGTTATTACTTCCTGCTGAGTTTGTGGACATGAGCTAATTTTCACACCTGGAACCCATGGACAAAGTGGGCTTTAAGGCCCCATGGAGGAAGGACCATGCATTACCACTGCACATATTTGTAGTAATGATTCTTTCAGTTCTTTCCCAAAGAATTCCTGGCCATTTCACTGGGTGAATGTGCACTGGAGGAAGGCAACTTAAACATTTCGAGAACTGTTGGGTATTAGGGTGTAAAGCATCTTTTACTCAGGATTGGGGAAGGAATGCTTGGTAGTGCACTTTATACTTCGGAGGATTTCTGTGGGATCAGACTGAGGCTAGTTTCCAGCTAAGACCAGATTCTTCCCTGGCTTTCTCCTCTGGCTCTATTCTGCTTTGCTTCCTCCCTTCTCCTGAGAGCAGCTCCCCAATAAATCTTGTGCACAAGAATCCTTATCTCAGACCCTGCTTCTAGCACTCCCAATCTAGGACCTATTGTGCCTATTCATACATGAAACATTCATAGTAATCCACAGCATAGTTACCTCCTGGTACATTTAACCATTCTCCAAATGATGGACATTTGGGTTTATCTAGTCTTTTTCTATGACCAAACATACTCATTTTACTGTGCTTTGCTTTATTGCTCTTAATAGGTGTTGTGTATTTCACAAATGTAAGGCAAGATCCTTCACCAGCTGAATACGATTTGCTTTATTGTGATACTCACTTTATTATAGTGATGTGGAATTGAAACCACAGTATCTCTGAGGTATGCCTTTACTTGATTTATTGCAGTAGTCTGGAGCTGAACCCATAATATTTCCAAGGCATGTCTGTACAAACAATGCTTCAGTGAATATCCTTGACTCTTTATGTGCCATATGAGCTCAAACTTCTTTATATAAGTTCTTTTCAAAATGCTTATCTAGGATTTCAGGTAGTGCTAAGAGGGCTGTGGATATTAGTTTTGTGGACTATGGCTGTATTCCAGGAAATTAATTACTGAGGGTAATCATAAAATATTTCATTAATTATAAAGTTACACAGAGATATTCACAAAGGGTCATAGGTTAGGGAAATGTAAAGGATAAAGAATGGTTAGGGAAACAAGTTGAGTTAGTAAGAATAGTCAAGATAAGCTTTGAGAAGGTGGTTAGATTTAAGTAGCATTTCAGATTATTTTTACTAGAGGAAAATTAGAATGTCGAAGTTAGGTTAGGATTAAGTGGCAAAAAGAGGTTAGAATGTTTTGATTACTTAGAATATGGAAAAGATGAGGCAAAGGACTAAAGTAAGGATCTTAGTACAATAATGGAAATTACAATCAAAATGTGTAAACTCAAAGGTGCACTTAGGAATGAACTGTTAATGAATACACATGTCCGTGAATCATTTTTCTTGAATTTATTTTCTGTAGTGCTTTCCTGAAAGAGCACTGTGCTCCTTTCTAAGCTTATTTTCTTTGTTTTAATCATCATTCCTCCCTTATTTTCTGTCTTCATTGCCAAGATCCAGGAGGCAAATATAGGCAAGAGATCATGTCATGGACTGTAACTGGACCACCTGTGTGACTGGTAGTCAAACAAAGGTTGGGGCACTGCAATCCTGCTTTGCCTATGCTCTCACAGAAAGCAGTCACCTGACCTATTTTTTATTTTATTTTATTTTTTTTTATCTTCACCCAAGGACATGCTTACTGATTTTAGAGAGAGGAACGGAGGGAGAGAGAGGGGGAGAGACATCAACATGAGAAAGCACATCAATGTGAGAGAGAAACATCGATTGGTTGTCTCTTGTACGTGCCCTGACTGGGGACCAATCCCTCAACCTAAGCATGTGTCCTGACTGCCAATCAAATTTATGACCTTCTGGTTTACAGGATGATGCTCTAACAAACTGAGCCATACCAGCCATAGCCTGGCCTAGTTTTTTTTTTAAAATATATCCATTAATATGACAATGTGCATTTTGTGATTGTTGCACCATGTATGTTCCTATGGCATGCTGCTTTTACTTCCATTTTACCACTGTTTTCATTCTGACTTGCATTGTAGTTAAATTATTTACTATTTTGTGGTCACAAAGTAGTAGCTTCTGGGACATTCCTGACCTATAGATATGCTTCATTAAGATAACACATGTTCACAGTAAAAAATAGTTGCCAGTATTTCAAATGTAGGAGGGTTTATATAAAAAGATGAATTTCTGACTTCTGAAAACACAGAATCTGGCATACAGGGCCCCCATTTCCTCATAATAACTGACTGGAACTGAACAGTGGCTGTCCTTGTCCAATTGACATTGAATCTGAAAGTTGATTACCATTTTCCATTGAACTCTATTATTGTTATTTTTATAGTGGCATTAAGAAGACTTGAAATATTTTTCTATATCCAGCTTCTGTTAAAAAATTGGGAAACAAAAGCTAGATTGAGAGGGGAGAAGACCAAGTATTAGAGGATAGAGGGTGGGTTGAAAAAATGGGTAAGGTTGGGAATGCAGAGCTTGGACAAAACCACTGAGATGGCAGAGGGAGAAAGTAGAGGAGATTGTTGGGTCACTTCTCTTACCAGCCCTCTCATGGGGGAAATCACTTCCAGGGCGTGTTATATGGTTTCTCTGCCAACTGAATTTTTCATTGAGTACTTATGCTACATTAGGGGTATGGTGGTGGACAAAGGAGACAGCCGCTTTCCTCCTGGAGGCCACAGTTTGAGTGGTAGAGTCAGACAATAAATACTATGAAGGGAAGTAAGAGGGTGCTAAGAAAACAAACACTCAAGAAATATTTTTCCTCAAGGTCAATCCACGTTGTTGCAAATGGCAGAATGTCCTTTTTTATCATGGCTGAATAATATTCCATTATATACATATCTCACATCTTCTTTATCCATGACCACATTATGCTGAGTGAAATAAGTCAGACAGAGAAAGACAAATACTGTATGATGTTACTCATATGTGGAATCTTAAAAATGAACTCGTAAAAACAGGGTAAAATGATAGCTACCAAGGAATGTAGGGTGGGTGTGGGGGTTAGCACCAATGTTGTTTAAGGGTACAAACATACAATAAGTAGTAAATAAGTCTTAGAGATCTAATGCACAGTACAGTGAATACAAACAACAATATTGTATTATAATCATACTAGCTGAGAGTATGGACCTTACATATTTCAATCACTAAAAACAAATGATAATTATGTAATATGATAGAGGTGCTAATTATCACTACAATGGCAATCATATTCCAATATATAAATGTATCAAATTAACATGCTGTGTACCTTAAATTTACACAATGTTATATGTCAATATATTTAAATTAAAAGAAGGAAAATTTTTCTAATTTAGAGAATCGGAAAGCTTTCTTGTGGAAGTAACACTTAAATTGGGGCTTGACAAGTAAAGTCAAGCAAAGAGAACAAGATAGAGCTTTACAGACAGAGGGAACAGCATGTGCCAATGTCAGGCAGCAGTTTGGCACCACTGAAGACCACATAGAAGGTCAGGTGACTGGTGTTAGACAGTAGGGAAGTGAGTAGCTGGGAATGAGGATGGAAGGGCTGACAAGACTGTGGAAAGGAGCCTGGATCTTATCTTCAGAGCAGCAGTAGTCACCAACAGGTTTTAAGCAAAATGTACTCTAATTATAATTTTGTTTTAACTCTTGTTTCAGTTACCCTGTAGTCAGTTCTTGTCCATAGAAGGCTTATTATTCTAATTATTTTCTATGATTATAAAGCTGCTAAAAGTTTTCCCCATGGAGGATTGTGAAAAAAGTTTTTTCACTTAGAAATAATAATTGCAGCAGAAGTCTCTGACCTCTGTGGACAATGCCTTTTAGCAGATACAAAATAAGTCTAGGAAAAAACCTCCTCAATTCTTTCCTGGCTCACTGGCCATATTGAAACCAATCGGAGTAGTGAGAAGTGTATTTTTCTTTTTCTTTTTTTTTTATTTAAATGAATGTTCAAGTACAGTTTTCACCCCCTTACTCCCATTCAAGTCCTCCCACCCCCCCACCTCCCACCCAATCAAGCCCTCCCACCCCCCCTCC